>NW_021025596.1:1979559-2100228 GCF_004153795.1 Camellia sinensis
TTGATGTAAAGATGCATGCAACATACAAATGAGAACCAAGGCATTATCATGTTGAAGTCAAAAGCCCCGGTGACCGAGAATCAAGGGACATTACATCACTTGAAGTATGAATGTTCCTTGACCCTCACACTTGGTTTGACACCCCAAACCAAGTAATGCAATGCATGTTATGCAAACATGGCTCAAAATGCAACATGATATCAAGATGCAAGGCATGCCAAGTGTCATGCAACTAGTATGGCCAGCATGCAATGTTAGGCATACAAGATGCAAATGCAATGTAAATATGGACACTTTAAGCAATAGGATCAACATAATGCAACACTTAATGAAACAATCATGCAATGGACATAAGACAAGCATGCAAGAGAGCCTTATACCATAAAGGGGCAGGCCTTGATCCACCCCAAAACAGTGGCCAAAAAGTGCCTAAAAGGTGGACCAATACTCTTGCTAACAAGCAAACTAATGGTCCTAAGGTTAAGGCACAAAAGGGAGGCACTTCACTCCCACCAACATGACCACTCATGGCATGGCTTAGACAAGCCAAAATAGAAATCTAACATGCAAAAAAAGGACTCCAAAACTCATTAATATGGTAGCTAAGGTGGCTCCAAAGAGATGTATGCACCAAGGCTCATGTGTAGGCATAAAAGGGCGCACCCTCAAGGCATGAAAGAGGTCACACATACACACATACAAACATGATTCTTGGACTGAAATATGGTCCTAAATGATGCCAAATCATGAGGATGGTCAAAACTATGCATGCTAGAGGTCAACATACTCAAAGCTTACAAACCAAAACACAAAGAGATGACACCAAGCAAGGCAAGCATGACTGAAATAGATGGCCAACAGACCTTAAACATGGTAAAATAATGCCAACACCTTCATGGAACCAAACCAACGCATGCAAGAAACATGGTCTAAGCACAAGATACAATTCTAGGCCAAATGGAGGAATGTAAAGCAGGTATATTAAGCATGCAAATGGGTACAAATCCGGCCAAAAACAGAGATCACATATGACCTAAAACATCCAAAAAACTTCTGAAATGAGGCCAAAAATGATCAAGCATGCATGCTACCCTTTTAGGCCAAAATGCAAGGAAACAAGACAATGAAGGGAAAGGGGTGTCCCTCCCCTATGCAAGACTTCAAACCACCTTCCTCACCACTGAAAATCCACTGGTTTTCAGTGGTGAGAAGACCGAAACACATAAGCAAACAAAGCCTTACCAAAGAGGCAACAAAAAAGCCAAATAAGGCCTAAGAGGGTGAGTTTAAACTCAAACCACCAAGGACCCTTAATGAAAGTTCTTAAGCATGAAAATACAAGCCTTTTTTATGTTATGCACAAAAACTAAATCAGCAAGTAAGATAGGTAAAAGACTAGTGTAAGTTTGGGGAAACTAAAGTAAAATGCTCACCTTTGAAGCACACTTCAAGGACAGCCAAGGCAGCCCCCTTCTTTTGATAAAAAATAGTCCAAAAACTCAAGGATCAACCCTCAAAGTCCTCAATCTCAGAGCAAGGTGTAATAGTGTGTGTATTGGTGCAAAAGTAAGGTAAAATCACACTTTTAGGCCAAGAAACACACACAAGGGAGGAGAGAGAGAGAAATATAGAGAGGGAATGTATCTATATATCTAAGCTCTAGTTTTTGCCTTCAAAGTCTCTAACCTAGAGCAAGGAGAAGGCCTCTCCTCTTATAGAAGTCCCTCTTGCAAAGCTTACACAACAAGCTTGCTTAGAGGGACATCCCTCCATACACGCGTATGGAGGGAGGCAGAGTTGGTGCCAGCTATCACAGCTGGCACAAAATATCTACATAAAGTAGATGAATAGTGGTCGGCTGCCCAAAATTGTCATTTTGACAAAATTTAGTGCCGACCGGCAAAAAACAGTGCCGACCGGCAATAAAAAGTGCCAATGGCATCAAAAACCAGCCGGTGACCTCTAGCCACTGCCGGTGGTGTGTGGGGATGCCTCACAAGGCATTCCCTGCCCCTCCAAGGCAAAACACAAGTGTTTGGTGCAAAACCAGACACAAAACGGTCAAGTTCGGAGATCCTAAGGCAGGGCGTGTAGCCGAGACCCCCGGGAACTCCAAACGAACATAAACATGGATAATCACCGAGTGTTCGAACGATGACGTCCGCGTCTTGAGGACGGTCAAAAATGGGGTGTCTACAGCATCGAGAATGCACCTAAGTTTTCTAATGTGGACAACTATGTGTTATGAGTTTGTGATTTGCTTGCATTGCAAATTATTTGAATATGTATGCTCTTTAATATATGTACACCTGTGAATGTTTTGTACAAAGAATAATGTAAGTTTAATCAGATGGTGAGAACAAGAGGTGATGAGATAGAAGAGTCCTCTACTGCCAGAATAGATAGAATGGAGAGATTGATTCAGGAAATGGCAGAAACATTGAGGCAACAACAAGAATGGCAACAACAGTGGCAGCAACCACATCCTCCACCTCCACCTTCGGCACCTCCTGTGCTAGATAATCATAATAATGATCGGATAATAGCTCCCACCAAAGAGTTCAAGAAAATGAAACCACCACAGTTCCATGGTGGATTATATCCGTTGAAAGGCGAAGCGTGGGTCCTCGGCATCGAGAAACTATTTGAAGTGTTCTCGTGTTCGGAGACACATAAAGTACTTCTAGCCACTTTTATGCTAGAGGACGAAGCAAGAAGGTGGTGGATGTTGATGCGTGAGAATCACAAAGATGTTGACTAGGTGAAATTTTTGGAGATTTTCTATGAGAAGTACTTCCCACAGTGTGTTCGGGATAGGAAAGTGTCAGAGTTCATGGAGCTTAGGCAAGACAGTATGACTGTAGCCGAGTATGAGGCCAAATTCACTAAATTGGCCAGGTTTGCACCACATGTGATTGATACTGATTTTAAAAAGGCGAGGCATTTTGAAGGTGGGCTTCGAAGCGACATTTTGGAAAGGGTTAATGTCTTGAAGCTAGAAACCTATATTGGGGTGCTAGACAGGGCCATAATATCGGAAGCCAACATAGCTAGACAGACTAAGTCCACAACTGACTGGAAAGGCAACAAGAGGCAAGGCTTCTTCTCAAAGAAGAAATTTTTGAAAAAACAAAACACGAGCTCCTCAAATACCTCAAATTCTTCCCGAGACACATCTCCCATGTGCAGTATTTGTAGCAAAAGGCACCATGGGGTTTGTTATCGTGTGTTAGGAGCCTGTTTGAAATGTGGTAAACATGGGCACACGGCCCGAGATTGTAATCAGAACAGTGGGAAGCTAGCTGTTAGCTCAACTGCATCGATCCCAAAGCCGGGAAATACTATGAGATCTACTACCACCGGAGATACCGTGAGACACGGGAGAGTTTTTGCGCTTGTTCCGAGCGATACACGGAATGCCAACCCAGTCGTCTTAGGTACTATTTCTATATGTAATCAGGATGCCTTTGTGTTAATTAACTCCGGATCAACACACTCTTTTGTGACATGTGCATTTGCATCTAGATTGAGTAGACCACTAGAATTATTGCCACATCTGCTATGTGTATCTGCTCCATCCGGGAAATCTGTATTGTGTGAATCTGTATATCATTTTTGTGGCATGCGTGTTGGGAATGTCGTTTTATATGCGGATTTATTACCCTTGAACTTTAGGCACTTTGATGTAATTTTGGGCATGGATTGGTTAACTAAATATTGTGCAACCATTGACTGTGAGACAAAACGGGTTGTGTTTAGACCACCTGAACAGGAAGAAATTGTGTTTGACGGTAACGGAGTAGTACTTCCACCTTATTTAATATCTGCAATGAAGGCATGCAAACTGATCAGGAAAGGGTGCCAGGGTTATTTGTGTTATGTGTTGTCTGAACAATCTGTGAATGTGGAATTGAATGATATCCCTATTGTTAGAGAATTTCCAGATGTGTTTCCAAATGAACTGCCAGGGGAATTGGTGGGTGTAGACACCCCATTTTTGACCGTCCTCAAGACTTGGACGTCACCGTTTGAACACTCGGTGATCATCCATGTTTGTGTTCGTTTGGAGTTCCCGGAGGCCTCGGCTCGCGCGCCTTGCCTCAGGATCTCCGAACTCGACTGTTTAGTGTCTGGTTTCACACCAAACACTTGTGTTTTGCCTTGGAAGGGCAGGGAATGCCTTGTGAGGCATCCCCATACACCACCGGCAGTGGCTAGAGGCCACCGGCTGGTTTTTGCTGCCACCGGCAATGTATATTGCCCCGGCCGGCACTATTTGTTGCCGGTCAGCACTATTTAGTGCCGGTCGGCACTCTTTTTTGCCAAGATGGCATTTTTGGCCGGCCGACTACTGTGCATCTGCTTTTGCAGATATTTTAAGACAGCTGTCTTGCTTTTTGCTCCCCTCCATACACGTGTATGGAGGGATCTCCCTCTTATGAAGTTTGTCTTGTAAGCTTTACAAGACAAGAAGTTCCAAAAAAGGGAGGCTCTCTCTCTTGTTGCAAGGGGGTAGACACTTGAGATATTTTAGAGAGCTTAGACAGCCATTTTCATGGTTTGAGTCCTAGGGTTAGGGTTTAATACATATTATCTCTCTCTTTTTCCCCTCTTGTGTGTGTTAAAGTGTGTTTGTGTCTTACTATTGCACACGAACACATAGTGTTTCACCTTCCTATAGCTACTGAGGTTCTAAAGGACTGGTTTTAGTGTTTTGGTGTCGGATTCAAGCCAAAGAGGGCCATTGGAGCACCATTGTTGAAGAGGTCTTCAAGGGTAAGAATCTTACCCATTTTTACCCCAATCTTGCATTGTATTTTTACCTGTTTTAAATTCGTTTTTGAGCTTGGTGTATAATACAAAAAAGGTTCTGTTTTTAGACCCTCTTGATTGTTTATTAAGGGTGTTTTGTGGTTTGAGGGTGTTTGACCCATCTTAGGCCTTGAAAGGCCTCATTTTGTGCTATTTTGTGCAAGTTTCGAGACTTTGGTGTTTGGGCCTCTTCACCATTGAAATCTTGAGGGATTTCAGTGGTGGAGATGGTGCCTTGAAGTCTCCAAAAGGGAAGGGCCACCCCCTCCCCTTGTTGTCCTTGAAATGGACCATTTTTGGCCTCTTGAGGGAGCATCATGTTAAAGTGTGTATTGACCATGTCTTGGCTACTTTCCATGCTTAATATGTTGTGATATACCTCTGTTTATTGTTGGTTTTGGTACACCATGCATGCTTAGCATACCTACCATGTAATGCCATGTTATTGCTTTAATATGCCTTAGGTTGTTAGCCTTTGTTCAAGCATGTTTTAGGCTTAGTCTTGTGAAGCTTTTGTGCATATTTTGCCATGTTTTAGGTCTGTCCTAGGTTGTTCGGGTCGGATTTGGCATGCTTAGTATAGCTCCTTTGTATTCGGGCATGTTGGCCTCAAGTATGTAGATGTGTAGTATGCGTTGCTTGCATCATTTCGGTGGTTTGGAACCACCCCACGTGTTATTTCAGTCCTTTTAGCATGCCTAAATGTTTGCATTTTGTGGCCCTTTTGTTGCTTCAAGAGTTGATGCCCCATGCTTCATATTTGTGCCATGATGTATACCTCTAGGATTAGGTTGCTTAGATGCCATCTAAGTGATTCTTGAGGCTTGTTTTTGCATGATTTGGGACTGTTTTGACCCAATTTGGTCATTTGCTTCATAAGTCATATGATCATGCTTTAGGTCCTTGGGCCTCGTTGTATGTATAGCTTGCATGAGTAGGTTAATTTGGCATCATTTCCTACATGTTTTCAAGGCTTATAATGTATGCTAATTAGTCCATGATTCCCCCTTTCAAGTGTGCTTGAGGGTTGCCTAATTTGTGCCTAAGTGTTGGCCCTTAATCACATGTATGTGTGTACGTGTTTTGGTCCTTTGTTTTGGTCATTTTGGCTACTGTTTTGGGCCTTATTAGAGCTGCCTAAATCATGTTTAAGACCATCTTGACATTAGTTGGCATTGCCTCATGTTTGCTTGTATGCTTGCATAAGTGCCTTGCCATGCCATATTGCATCCTTAGCTTGCATACCTAGGTTGCATTGCATCTTGCATGCACGCCTTGTTCCTTGACTTGGTGATAGGAATTGGGCCTTAGTTTGTTTGATTGGTTTGCATTTCATTTGACATGAAATTTGCATACTTGATCACTTGGGCCATCATGCATGGAAATACGTGATTGGTGGCCCGAGAATCGAGACACATGCCCCTTTGAGTCACAAACATGATAAGGGACATGAATGGTGCATATATGCTTTGAATTGTGTTGCCATGCTTTGCCTTGCCCTCTGTTGCTGTCATTTGCAGATTCTGCAGGAACACTCTGCCGACCGGCAGTGTAAAGTGCCGACCGGCAATAATTTCTCTGCCGACAACTTCATTTTGTGCCGGCGACCACATACCACTGCCGGTGGTAATTCCATGCAGCCGGTGATGTCTCCCAGCATCCAAGGAAGCAGTCCTGAGGTCTTGGCAGCCTCCCGAGGACTGAAGGAAGGAAAACAAAGGCAGCCTATGCATGGTGGTGCATTTCCCGAGGCGATTCCCTGTTTTCTTAGCTTTAGTTAATTTGCTTAGTTGATTAGGCAATTTGTAATATTTAATTAGCTTGCGTAGTTAATTAATTTGTATTATTTATTTGGTCCCTCCGAGTGAAGGCAAATCTGTAATAAGTGTGCGTGAGTGGTGTGTATGTCTTCCAACCTCACGTCTTTCTTCCCTTTTACTTATCCGCTTTGATGGTTAGTACTAGGGCATGTTTAAATTTAGCATACCTTATGCTATGCATGCGTGCATCCATGCATTTGTATTGCATGCATTAGGCTCGGTACATCACGCTAACTGCATTTGTATTTCTATTCCAAATTGAATACGTGCATCAATTGAATGGCTGCATTTCACATACCATGTTTAGGATTAGCCGAGCCTATCTAATTGCATCCTGTATGTGTTGCATTAGACAATTTAACATGAACTAGGATACGCATGTTTGCTAACTAGTTTATTGTTTTGGCACGGAGTACGATGTAAGTATTTATGCTTTAGCATCCCGCATGCGTGTGAATGTTGCCATGACAGTATGCTTTCCATGCGGCTAAATGCTTATATGATAAACTGTTTGAATGCCTGTGGGTGGAGGTTGGATTGTTTGAGTTGGGAAAACTCTTTGAAATCCGTGTTTCAGCCTACTTGCGCGTAGCAAAATCCAAAACATTTTCCAAAACAAACGGATCTGCAATGCTTATTTCCAAATTAGGCAATCTAGTCTATACTTGTTTGTTGTGCGCATAACATAGTAATTCTAGGCTAGCAATTGGAATAAGAACACATAACGTTTTAAAAATCGGATATCACGGTTAGTAAAGGCCGGTCTTCGGACCGGGCGAGAGGGGGTGCTCATAGCTGACCTTCCCCAATCGTACCCTAGCTCCCGAGCCGAGACAACTCCGGTGATGACGGACATGTGGCCTTCGGCATCGAGTCAGGGTTTCCTAAATTCCCCCATAAAAAATATTTAGGTGGCGACTCTGTATCTGGCAAAGCAGTCCATGTTTGGCACTTCTTTTCAAAAAATCTGTTTCTCAAAACGATTTCCCGGATTTGGACTCTTTGGTTCAAGATTAAGTACCGTGACTACAAAATCGAGTCCGAACTGTAGCAGCGGGGTCCCTCGCGGACGCGTCTACAGTTTCTGGCGACTCCGCTGGGGATTAAGAGAGCTTGACTCGAACTCGTGATATCCTGTTTTGATTTCGTTTATGTGTCTCTTTGCATTGCATGTGCATTGGTGCGCCTAGGAACACAGTGTTTGCCATCTGCCATTCCTGAACGGTTTGCCGGAGGCTTGCCTTGTCAAGACATGACCATAAGGCTGACCAGTTATGGGCTCTGACAGTATGGGAACACAAACCCCAGTTTTTTCCGGGGCACCCTTTTTGACCATTCGACCTAGTGCATATTCGGAATCTATAGTGACCATTCCAAACTAGGACAGGTTGCTCACCCGATGTTAGGTTGTTTGAAACCGCTACGTGCGTAGTGAAACCCTAGCTCCTGACAAAATAGGATAGGGAAACCCTACCCCAACATAGGGGTGTTTTGGCTCTCATTTGCTTGCTATGTGCTTTTTGGAGTTGGCCTCTACAGGAATGCATATATCAGTTTGCAAGTCTGGGTATCAGGCCTGCGGGCATCAGTGTTTTGAGAATCAGTTATATCTGCGGGTATCAGACTCAGATTTGGGGCAATGATTTTGGGGAACAGTGATCGGTAGTAGAATACAGTTATTTAGTTATGCCTATGCCTGTTCTGATGAAATTGGGCTAAGATGCTGCCTGTTTTCTCTTTTACTAGGTAGTCCTGGAACCGTAGCTTCAGAAGGCTCCAATATCCCCCGAGGTTCGTTGGACTTGTACTGATAGACTCCGTCAGGTCATAGACTCATTTCAAGGGTAATCCGGGCCAGAGAAGGCTAGTCAGGCACAGACCACCAGTACAACGGCTACCAGATCAGTGATCTTTGAGCAGTCGGGCTAAGATTTCCGAGCCTATTGCCGACACAGATATACCAGTTGCTCAGTAAGATTAGAACGGTATGTCGAGTCTGGAAGAGATGGTGCGCCAACTCCAGGATAGTATAAAAGCCATGCAACAAGACACTGTCCGTCAAGCAGAATTCGCCAAGCAACAGGCTGTGGTCATAGCCCAACAGGTAGAGACAATTGCTAGATTGGAGCAGCAAACTGGAGGTATCTACTTCGCACCAGGCTCCTCCCCCGCCAAGAGTTCCCATACTCGGGGAGGCAACCCACATCCAGGATGATACAGACATTCCAGTCAGGCCACCTCCACCCCCGGTTCTACCCCAGCTATCCAAAACGCCCATCAACCTACCGGACTCCCCTTTTGAGTGAGAGACGGATCCAACGCGCTGAAGATGAGCAAGCTTGAAAGGTTGTTCAAGAAGGCTCAAGGCATGAAATCCTTCTCGGACATCGAGGATGGGTATACCGATGCAGCTGTGACGCTGCCAGACAGATCCAAGATGCCAAATATCGACCGTTTCGATGGGTCCGGGGATCCTATGGTGCACTTGCGGCTGTTTTCAGACATTCTAAGGCCGATGGGCCTCACCAGATTACAGAAGCTATCATTGTTTGGCCGGACCCTGTCTGGGATAGCCGCAACCTGGTATGCAAAATTGGAGAACCCTGTGAAACAGAATTGGGAAGAGATGGCTGGGGCCTTCAGTGATCAATACTCCTACAACACATAGATTGAGGTCACAACTCGTGAAATTGAAGTCACCCGCCAAGAGCCAAAGGAGGGTTTTTCAGAGTTTGTGGCGAGATGGAGAGCAAAGGCCCCGATGATGGCTACAAGGCCTTCCGACAAAGACCAGCTTAGGATGGTTGTGCACAACCTCCAACCCAAACTAATGCAGAAAATGATCGTGCTCCCCTTCCCTACCTTTTCGGATCTGCATGAGATGGGGGTACAGATCGAGGATGCTATGAAGCAGGGCCTTATTGATCAGGAGAAGGAGCAGCCCAGGAGGGCGTTTACCCGCAGTTCGAGTGCGACCACCAGCGGTGACGTAGCTGCAAGATCTTCTGAAGTGGGCATGGTCACCACCACCACGCCAAGAACAGCCACCCCTTTTGTTGGTGCATCCAATCCAAACTCCCAAACTTCGGACTATCTACCCCGAGGCAAGAGGGTTTTCACCCCACTCTTTATGCCTTTGTCTAAAGCCCTGGGGGTCCTACTCAGGAAAGGACATTTGAAACCGTTGCAACAACGGCCTCTACCCGATCCTCTCCCTCCAAAGCATGACCTGACTAAGTACTATGCTTTTCATCAACAAACCGGTCATGGCACCGACAGTTGCGTCCGTATCCGCCACGAGATACAAAATTTGATTGACGACAGGGTCATCCCCGCACCAGGTCCTGTAAAGTCTATCGACACTTGACCAGTGAACTTGTGGCGGATAATGTGATGTGATCGAGGGATGAACCACCTGCGGGCGGCGTTCAGTTTATTCCAAGATGTGGCGTTTGGCACGCACTGTTTTGAGCACTTTGCGAATGCTAGTTTTTGTGTTTTCTGACTTGGGTATTGGGTCAGTCTTCTCAATTTGTATTGAGTCAGTCTTTTCATACAGAGTCAGTCGGGTCTGTCTTGTTGTATCGAGTCAGTCCTGTTTTGTTAGAGTCGGGTGATTCTGAGGGTGTCACCTCGGACATCACTATCTTGTTTTGTGTTTGTCTTTTTGCTTTCTTTTGAGTCTATTTCTGCCTTGGAGCCAGTTTTGCCAACAGATTTGAATGGAACAGCAGTCATTTTCACACTCTTGTGTTTGCTTCTGCTGTGTGCCAGTTGTGCCAGAAATTCTAAATGAGATAGCAGTATTTGACTAGAAGCTGTGTCTTTTCTGTGCCTTGAATTCATCGCATCGACCTAAGTTTTCGAAAACTTTTTTTGAAACATTGTGATAAAAATGAAGAGGAAGGAATTCCTCAGGTTTTGCAAAACTTGATCAATTGAGAGAAAGAGAGGCATGCTAAGCCCTTAATGATTGAGATCATGCTTGTTAGTATGGGTACTGAGAAGGATCCTGGCTTGATCTAGATTGGTCCTACACTGTCTTCAACGCGAGCGATTTGTCGCTTTCTTAAAGGATTTCAAAAACTGTTTTGCGCGGTCCTGTGAAGACTTGTGTGGAGTCGCTCTTGAGATTGTGCAGCCTAGGATCACTCTCAGCCTCAAGATTCAATCCATTTGTTTTCGAACCTTGAACCCATTCAGAACGTTCAACGGTCAACCGCCATGTGAGGCCTGTGTGGCCAGATTCAAAGCAGCCCTCGAACAAGAGGCAAGAAAGTTAGATCAAGAAGATCAGATTTGATCAGAAGAGGTTTGCGAAGCTAGAACAAAAGCACCCCTCGAACTAGGGGCAAAAATGTCTGATATGCTCAAAGAGCCAAAGATGGATCCTTCAGTAAATCAATGCAACGGCCACTCTCCAGGATACGGATGGCTGCAAAACCCTAAAACCATTTGGCATGGACTTGTTACACTTTTACCCTTTGAGAGGCTCGCTGGGCCGAAAACCCGGAAGGGCGATCCAGGCAAAAGTTAGAGCAAGAGAAAAGAAAAAAAAAAAAGGAAAACAAAATGACAACAAGAATAAAAGAAAAAAAATGAAAAAAAAAGAAGAAGAAAAAAAGAAAAAAAAAGAATGAAAAAGAATGAAAAGATCCAAAAATTGCAACAAAAAGAAGAACAAAGCTCGCAAGGTCGAAAACCCGCAACGGGCGCCTTGGCAAAAGTTAGAGCCTAAAAAGGAGAGGATAATACCCGAGTGTACCTTACCCCGGAACTACGTAAGGCTTGATTCCCATGTTTGGGATACGTAGGCAACTTCATTCTGAAGTCCAGCCACAAACACCTCTAAAATTGATTGTGTCCATGTAATGGTTTTGATTGTCTTTGCCTTTTCTATATCCGAGAGTTCGGTTGTGATCGTCACTCTGAGGATTGATTGCAATGCGCTACGGTGCCATTCAAACAAGGGGCAACTTTCCGTTGCCAATGCGCTACGGTGCTATTCAAATAAGGGGCAACTTTCTGTTGCCATGCAGCTCTCCTCAAACAAGGGGCAATTTTCCTTGGGATCTGAGGTCGTGCATCTCAAGAGTAAGTTTCGTGCTCGTTAAGCATTGGCCGTTTGAAAAAACAATTTTTGAGAATTTTTATTGAGGTTGATTGATCCCTCGAAAATTATTCCATCTTTTCCAAAACTGGACCATTTCTTGGACCCAAAAAAAGGAAAATTTTCAGTGCTCATAGCCTGATTTGCATGATTTCAAATCAAAAATCGAACAAGTGTGTTAATCTAACTCTCATGTTGGTCAAAATTGTTTTAGTAGAAAACCAAAACAAAAAATGGTCAAAATAATGAACTAGGGGCACTGTTGAGTCAGGCTTCCTGTCTTTTCCCTGTTGTCAATGCATTTTCCAGAAAGGGCACAACTGAAGTTAACAACAAAGGACTGAAAGCTCTTTCATCCTCCAAGCAACGAGGTATCAAGCTAAGTGCGAAGCACGAACTGGAATGGGACAAGATACTCCACTCCCTTATCTGGACAGATCTGACCACGTCCAAACTCCCCAGCAGAGCATCGTCAACCGATGTCAGCTGCAGATTTGCTACACACCCAATTGTAGCGCAGCCCCTCTGTGGAAGAAACTCACTGTTGTAAACAAGAAGAAGAATCTAGCGGAATGCTAGGGGTAAGACCCCACAACTTTCTGTTTATCCACCAACCAGGGGAGGGATAAAAAAATGAGAGATTGAAGAATATAGAGATGTGCGCTGAGAGAAAAAGTGAGAAAATGGCTTTTTCAGAAAAATAGAGATTGAGGGCCGAGTGATGTGAGGATCACAAATGAGAAAAGGGTGGGAAACACTACCCGGAGAAACTGGCTCCTCACGAACTGAGAGGTCTCTTGTCACTGTAACACGTTTGTGTGTTGTGTCTTTTGTTTTGTTTACCTCAACTTTTGTTTTGAGTCTTTTTCGAGTGTTACTCGATGTGTTTAGGTCGTGTACCTTTTGTTGAGTCATAGTATGCTGTGTTCAGTTGTAGGCTTAATACCCGTTTGAGAACTCATTTCTCAATTTCAATCAAATCGTTTTGTGCTCGGAGTGCTGTGCCATTCTCCACATTTGTGCAAAACAAGAATTTGTTCTTCCTTAAAACTGCAGGGTTCAACCCAGGTCATGCAAGAACAGTAAAACAAGGACCTATCTGAAGCTATATGGGTTCCAAACTACAAAGCAAAAGCAAAGAGGAAAATATTGGGTATCTGAGTGTGCTTCAACTTCGGAAAACTCCGTGATTGTGCTCTGGATGTACTTCAGGCCTTGTCAGTGCTCCGAAGAATGAGTGTGCCTCTACTCCAAGCTTAAGCCTGCTTTAAGTCAGAATGGCAATTAAAGCAGCAGTAGATGTTATCTCTTGCCAACGTAAACAGGGTGTCCCTTTTTTCGAGCAGAGTTGTGTTGCCAAGTCCTCCGAAAGGTAAATCGGAGGCACCAGAGTACGTGTTTGATGCCCTTCCATTGCATAGAATGTGAACTTTCATATACACTTCGGTTGCATGCGTGCCGCACATCGTTATGTTTCTGCATAGAATATGCTTTCAATGTTGCATAGAAAATGCCCCCATACTTGCATAGAAATTGCATTTTATCGCACTGTCTTGTGCACCTGCATTGCATTGTTTTGCGCGTTCCTTTGTTTGGAAACACCGGGATACGTCCTTTTGTTTCTTATACCTTTCTGAAACACTGGGATACGTCCCTACGTTTCCGTTTCTCTCTCTTTCCGAAACACCGGGATACGTCCCTATGTTTCTCCCTTCTTTCGAAACACCGGGACACGTCCCTACGTTTCCCTTTCTCCTTCCATTTCGAAACACCGGGATACGTCCCTATGTTTCTTTCTCTTTTTCCGAAACACCGGGATGCGTCCCTATGTTTCTTCTTCCATTCCGAAACACCGGGATATGTCCCTATGTTTCTTTCTCTTTTTCCGAAGCACCGGGATGCATCCCTATGTTTCTTCTCCTACCTTTCCGAAACAACGGGATACGTCCTTATGTTTCTTCCTTCTCTCCGAAACACTGGGGTACGTCCCTATGTTTCTCTTTCCATTCTGAAACAACGGGATACGTCCCTATGTTTCTCTTTCCATTCCGAAACAATGGGATATGTCCCTATGTTTCTCCTCCTCTTCGAAACACCGGGATACGTCCCTATGTTTCTTCTCCTTTGTCGAAACACCGGGATACGTCCCTATGTTTCTCCTCCTTGTTCGTAACACTGGGATACGTCCCTATGTTTCTCCTCCTTGTTCGTAACACTGGGATACGTCTCTAATCTTTGGGATGCGTCCCTAATCCTTGGGATACGTCCCTAATCTTTGGGATACGTCCCTAATCCTTGGGATACGTCCCTAATCATTGGGATACGTCCCTAATCCTTGGGATACATCCCAAACCTTTGGGATACGTCCCTAACCTTTGGGATACGTCCCTTTGTTTTTCCCTCTTCGGTTAAAAGCGTTCGGAATACGTTCCAATGCTCACACCATTTCGAAACATCGGGATACGTCCCTATGTTTCTTTCTCTTTTTCCGAAACACCGGGATACGTCCCTATGTTTCTCTTTTTCCGAAACACCGGGATACGTCCCTACGTTTCTCTCTTCCTTTCGAAATACTGGGATACGTCCCTATGTTTCTTCTCCCTTCTTTCCGAAACCCCGGGATACGTCCCGATGTTTCTTCTCTTTTTCCGAAACACCGGGATACGTCCCTATGTTTCTCTCTCCTTCCGAAACTCCGGGATACGTCCCTATGTTTCTTTCTCTTTTTTCGAAACACCGGGATACGTCCCTATATTTCTCTTTTTCCGAAACACCGGGATACGTCCCTACGTTTCTCTCTTCTTTTCGAAACACCGGGATACGTCCCTATGTTTCTCTTTTTTCGAAACACCAGGATACGTCCCTATGTTTCTCTGTCCTTCCGAAACTCCGGGATACGTCCCTATGTTTCTTTCTCTTTTTCTGAAACACCGGGATACGTCCCTACGTTTCTCTCTTCTTTTCAAAATACTGGGATACGTCCCTATGTTTCTTCTCCCTTCTTTCCCAAACACCGGGATACGTCCCTATGATTCTTCTCTTTTTCCAAAACACCAGGATACGTCCTTATGTTTCTCCTTCTTTTTCCGAAACACCGGGATACGTCCCTATGTTTCTCATTCGTTTCGAGACACAGGGATATGTCCCTATGTTTCTCCCCCTTTGGTTAAGAGCATTTGGAATACGTTCCAATGCTTATACATTTCCGAAACACCGGGATACGTCCCTATGTTTCTTGCATGATCATAAGTTATGCTCGGCTTTGTGCATTGTCTTGCATTTTGCCCCTGCCCTCGGGCGCAAATCTTTGTTTGTAGTTTGTATGCTTTTGTCTAAGTCTTCGGCCTTGTCAAAAATGGGTCATCTCTGGCTTTGACACTCACTCCCGTCATTTTTATGACTTTCGAGTTCTGTCAAAGAGGGGCAACTGTAGACACCCCATTTTTTACCGTCCTCAAGACTTGGACGTCACCATTTGAACACTCGATGATCATCCATGTTTGTGTTCGTTTGGAGTTCCCGGAGGCCTCGGCTCGCGCGCCTTGCCTCAGGATCTCTGAACTCGACTGTTTAGTGTCTGGTTTCACACCAAACACTTGTGTTTTGCCTTGGAAGGGCAGGGAATGCCTTGTGAGGCATCCCCATACACCACCGGCAGTGGCTAGAGGCCACCGGCTGGTTTTTGCCGCCACGGGCAATGTGTATTGCCGGCCGGCACTATTTGTTGCCGGTCAGCACTATTTAGTGCCGGTCGGCACTCTTTTTTGCCAAGATGGCATTTTTGGCCGGCCGACTACTGTGCATCTGCTTTTGTAGATATTTTAAGACAGCTGTCTTGCTTTTTGCTCCCCTCCATACACGTGTATGGAGGGATCTCCCTCTTATGAAGCTTGTCTTGTAAGCTTTACAAGACAAGAAGTTCCAAAAAAGGGAAGCTCTCTCTCTTGTTGCAAGGGGGTAGACACTTGAGATATTTTAGAGAGCTTAGACAGCCATTTTCATGGTTTGCGTCCTAGGGTTAGGGTTTGATACATATTATCTCTCTCTTTTTCCCCTCTTGTGTGTGTTAAAGTGTGTTTGTGTCTTACTATTGCATACGAACACATAGTGTTTCACCTTCCTATAGCTACTGAGGTTCTAAAGGACTGGTTTTAGTGTTTTGGTGTCGGATTCAAGCCAAAGAGGGCCATTGGAGCACCATTGTTGAAGAGGTCTTCAAGGGTAAGAAACTAGACCCTTTATTCCCCATTTTTGCATTGTTTTTTTACCTATCTTAGAGCTGTTTTTGTGCTTATTGTATAACATAAAAAAGTTCTGTTTTTTAGTCCTCTTGATTGTTTATTAAGGGTGTTTTGTGATTTGAGGGTGTTTGACCCCTCTTAGGCCTTGAAAGGCCCCATTTTGAGCTATTTTGAGTGAGTCTCGAGACTTTGGTGTTTGGGCCTCTGCACCACTGAAATCTTGAGGGATTTCAGTGGTGAAGGTGATGCCTTGAAGTCCCAAGAAGGAAAGGGCCACCCCCTCTCCTTGTTGTCCTTGAAATGGACCATTTTTTGCCCTCTTGAGGAGCATCATGTTAAAGTGTGTATTGACCAGTCTTTTGGGCTACTTTCCATGCTTAAATATGTTGTATAATGCCTCTTTTTATTTGTTGGTTTTTGGTACACATGCATGCTTTAGGCATACCTACCATGTAATGCCATGTTAATTGCTTTAATATGCCTTAGGTTGTTTAGCCTTTGTTCAAGCATGTTTTAGCTAGTCCTTTGTGGAAAGCTTTGTGCATATTTTGCCATGTTTTAAGGTCTGTCCTATGGTTGTTCCGGGCGGGGATTTTGGCAATGCTTAGTATAGCTCCTTTGTATTCCGGGCAATGTTGGCTCAAGTATGTAGATGTGGTAGTAATGCGTTTGCTTGCCATCATTTCGGTGGTTTGGAACCTCCCCACGTGTTATTTCAGTCTTTTAGCCATGCCTAAATGTTTGCCATTTTGGTGGCCTTTTGTTGACTTCAAGAGTTGATCCCCATCTTCATATTTGTGGCAATGAATGTCATACCTCTATGGATTAAGGTTGCCTTAGATGCCATTCTAAAGTGATTCTTTGAGGGGCTTGTTTTTGGCATGATTTGGGACTGTTTTGTACCAAATTTGGTCATTTGCTTCATAAGTCATATGGATCATGCTTTTTTAGGTTTCCCCTTTGGGCCCCCTACCCCCCCGGGGTTGTAATGTATAGCTGCATGGTAGGTTATTTGGCATCATTTCCTAACATGTTTCAAAGGCTTTATAATATGCTAAATTAGTCCCTGATTCCCCCTTTTCAAGTGTGCTTGAGGGTTTTTGCCTAAATTTTGTGCCTAAGGTGTTGGCCCTTACATCACATGTATGTGTGCACGTGTGTTTAGGCCATTGTTATTGGGCATTTTGGCTACTTGTTTTGGGCCTTATTAGAGCTGCCAAATCATGTTTAAGCCATCTTATCATTGTGGCATGTGCCTCATGTTTCTTGTATGCTTGCATAAGATGTTGCATGCCATTTGCATCCTTAGCTTGCATGCCTAGGTTGCTTGCATCTTGCATGCATGCCTTGTTCCTTGACTTGAGTATAGGAATTGGCCTTAGTTTGTTTGATTGGTTTTGGCATTTCATTTGACATGAAAGTTGCATACTTCTCACTTGGGCATATGCATGGAATATGCGTGATTGGTGGTCCCGAGAATCGAGACACATGCCCTTTGATTCACCATGATAAGGGAACATGATGGATATATGCTTTGAATTGTGCTGCCATGCATTTGCCCTTGCCTCTGTTGCTGTCATTTGCAGATTCTGCCAGGACACTCTGCCGACGGCAGTGTAAAGTGCCGACCGGCAATAATTTCTCCGTTCACTGCGAAGCTTCTTTTGGTTGTGGCCGACATACCACTGCGGTGGCAATCTTGCTACGCGGTGATGTCTCCCATGCTCCAAGGAAGCAGTCCTGAGGTTTGGCAGCCTCCGAGGAATGAAGGGAAGGAAAACAGAGGCAAGTCTATGATGGCGGGCATTTCCCGAGCCGATTCCTGTTTTCCTTAGCTTTAAGTTAAATTTGCTTAGTTGATTTAGGCAATTTGTAATAATTTAAAATTGCTTGCGTAGTAATTAATTTGGTATTAATTTATTTGTGTCCCTCCGAGTGAAGGCAAATCTGTAATAAGTGTGGCTGAGTGGGTGTATGTTCCAACCCACGTCTTTCTTTCCCTTTACTTATCCTGCTTTTGATTGGTAGTACTAGGGCATGTTAAATTTAGCATACCTTATGCTATGCATGCGTGCATCCATACATTTGTATTGCATGCATAGGCTCGTACATCACGTAACTGCATTTGTATTTCAATTCCAAATTGAATACGTGCATCAATTGATGCTGATTTCACATCCATGTTTAGGATTAGCCGAGCCTCTAATTGCATTCCTGTATGTGTTCATTAGAATTAACATAGACTAGATACGCATGTTTGCTAACTAAGTTTTATTGTTTTGGCACGGAGTACGATGTAAGTATTTTACGCTTTAGCATCCGCATGCGTGTGAATGTTGCCATGACAGTATGCGTTGCCATGCGCTAATGCTTATTTGATAAACTGTTTTTGAATGCTGTGGTGGAGGTTGGGATTGGTTTGAGTAGGAAAACTCGTTGAAATCCGTGTTAAGCCTACTTGCGAGTAGCAAATCAAAACATTTTTCCCCAAACAAACGGATCTGGCAATGCTTATTTCCAAATTAGGCAATCTAGTCTATACTTGTTTGTTGTGCGCATAACATAGTAATTCTAGGCTAGCAATTGGAATAAGAACACATTACGTTTTCAAAATCGGATATCACGGTTAGTAGAGGCCGGTCTTCGGACCAGGCGAGAGGGGGTGCTCATAGCTGACCTTCCCCAATCGTACCCTAGCTCCCTAGCCGAGACAACTCCGGTGATGACGGACATGTGGCCTTCGGCACCGAGTCAGGGTTTCCTAAATTCCCCCATAAAAAATATTTAGGTGGTGACTCTGTATCTGGCAAAGCAGTCCATGTTTGGCACTTCTTTTTAAAAAATCTGTTTCTCAAAACGATTTGCCGGATTTGGACTCTTTGGTTCAAGATTAAGAACCGTGACTACAAAATCGAGTCCGAACTGTAGCAGCGGGGTCCCTCGCGGACGCGTCTACAATGGGCAGGGAGATAGAATTTACTATTGAGACTATGCCAAGCATCCAACCTATTTCTAAAACTCCCTACAGAATGGCTGCTACTGAAATGAAAGAATTGAAAGAACAATTGCAAGACCTGCTTAACAAAGAGTTTATCCGACCTAGCACTTCGCTATGGGATGCACCTGTATTGTTTGTGAGGAAGAATGATGGAACCCTATGTTTGTGTATCGACTATCGAGAATTGAACAAGGTAACAATAAAGAATAAATATCCCTTACCCCGCATTGATGACGTGTTTGACCAGTTGTAGGGCTCACAAGTGTTTTCCAAGATTAATTTGACATCCAGGTATCATCAGCTAAAAGTGAAGGCAGAAGATGTTGAGAAAACCGCATTCAGAACGAGGTATGGTCATTTTGAATTTCTTGTTATGCCATTTGGGGTGACTAAAGCTCCGGCAGCATTTATGGACTTAATGAACAAAATTTTTAAAACCTACCTCGACGAATTTGTTGTGGTTTTTATTGATGATATTCTGATATACTCTAAGAATAGACTTGAACATGAACATCATCTGAGAACTGTCCTACAAATACTTCGACAAAGGAAATTATTTGCTAAACTAAAGAAATGTGAGTTTTGGTTGGATGAAGTTGTTCTCTTAGGGCATGTGATCAACAAGGAAGGAATTTCAGTGGACCCACAGGAAATAGAGGCAATTGTGAATTGGCCTACACCGACTAATGTGACAAAAGTCCGCAACTTCATGGGCTTAGCTGGGTACTACAAGAGATTTGTGAAGGATATCTCATAAATAGTTGTACCTCTTACCCAACTGACACGCAAGGGGCAATCATTTGAATGGAATGACGAAAGAGAATCTGCCTTTCATGAATTGAAAACGAGACTGACCACTGCACCAGTACTGACATTGCCCACAGGTATGGAAAATTTCATAATTTTCAGTGATGCGTCTTATAAAGGTTTGGGTTGTCTATTAATGCAGAACGGAAAGGTTATTCCTTACGCCTCCCGACAGTTGAGACCACACGAGAAGAACTACCCAACTCATGGTTTAGAGTTAGCCGCTGTTGTTTTTGCTTTGAAAATCTGGCGGCATTATCTGTATGGGGCAAAGTGTGAAGTCAACACGGATCACAAAAGTCTGAAATACTTCTTTACACAGAAGGAGTTGAATATGCGACAGAGGAGATGGCTGGAACTGATAAAAGACTATGATCTTGAGATTCAGTATCACCCCGGGAAAGCTAATACAATTGCTGATGCCTTGAGCAGAAAATCAATGGGGAGTATGGCTTGCCTGCTCACTGAACAGAAGGAAATCTTGCAAGATTTTGAGAAGTTTGAAATTGAAGTTGTGTTGTGTGAACAGGGCGGATTGATAGCCGCTATTTCAATTGAACCAACGATTATTGATGAGATTAAACAGAAACAGAAAGAGGATGAATTCCTCAAGAAAGTGATTGATGAATTTGAGACGAGTCCGAAAGCAGAGTTCAGCATTGAAGGCAAAATATTGAGATTCCAAAACCGAATGTGTATCCTAGATATTTCGGAACTAAAGAAGAGGGTTTTAGATGAAGCCCATAAATCAGTGTTTGCTATGCATCCGGGTAACAATAAAATGTATCGGGATTTGAAACAAAGCTATTGGTGGCCTAAAATGAAGAAACAAATTGCAGAATATGTGTCCAAGTGTCTTCAATGTTAGCAAGTTAAAGCTGAAAATCAGAAACCAAGCGGTCTACTTCAACCTCTCCCTATTCCTAAATGGAAGTGGGAGCATGTGACTATGGATTTCGCTGCTGGCCTACCTCGGATTTCTCGAGGTATGGATTCTATTTGGGTTGCAATTGATAGACTGACTAAGTCTGCACATTTTCTACCAGTTAAAACTATATTTAATGCTTATAGACTGCCTACCATATATGTTGATGAGATTGTCCGTTTACACGGAGTTCCAGTATCTATTGTGTCGGATAGATATCCGAAATTTGTATCTAGATTGTAGAAGAGTTTGCAGGAAGCTATGGGAACAGAACTAAGGTTCAGTACTGCATTCCATCCATAGACAGATGGGCAATCAGAACGAACAATGCAGACTTTGGAAGATATGCTTCGGATGTGTGCTTTGGATTTTCAGGGGAGTTGGGAAGACTATCTGTCACTTGTAGAATTTGCATACAATAACAGCTTCCACTCCAGCATTGGTATGGCACCATACGAGGCTTTGTATGGTAGAAGGTGTAGATCACTGATTTGTTGGACAGAAGTTGGGGATAGAGCTTTACTTGGGCCTGAAATTGTGCTAGACACTTCTGAGAAAATCAAAACTATTCGGCAAAGGCTCAAAACGGCTCAGGATCGACAAAAGAATTATGCAGATGTTCGAAGAAGACCTCTTGAGTATGAGGTTGGTGACCATGTGTTCATCTGTGTGTCTCCGATGAAGGGCCAAGTCAGGTTTGGAAAGATGGGCAAGCTATCGCCCCGTTACATTGGGCCAATTTAGATTCTGGAAAGGCTTGGCCTAGTTACCTATAGAGTTTCTTTGCCACCGGGATTTGAACAAATCCATAATGTGTTTCATGTGTCAATGTTGAGGGGTTACCTCCGAGACCCGTTTCATGTGATTGATTATCACCGGGTAGTTATTGATGAAAATATGAATACGCCGAATGGCCAGAACGAATCGTTGACCGGCAAGTGAAACAACTAAGAAGCAAGTCCATCCCAATGGTGAAAGTGGAATGGAAAGAACATTATGAGACAGATGCCACATGGGAAAAAGAGAATGAAATGTGACTATGCTACCCACATTTGTTTCCCGACGAAGGTAAATTAAGTTTGGAGGACCAAACTTCCTAAAGGGGGGAAGACTGTGATATCCTTGTTCCGTAGTATGCTAATTGGTCCTTAATATGAATATGATTATGTGTTTGATATGATTTTGTGTGCCATTATGAGAAAATATGTGGTTTTGAATTTCTATCTGTTCACCGTAGGAATATCTGTTTGATTATCTGCTTTGGAATTTAAATTGAAGGCCTTATCGGCCACAGAAACTGAAATTGATTGCGTCATTATGACTGGCATAATTTTTAGATCCTACTGTGAAATTTAATTGAAAATTGATTCGGATAAAATTAATTAGATTAAATTAATCAATTAAGTGCTCAAATATCTAATATTAAATTAATGTAACTTAGTGGGGTTATATAAGGGTCATTACACTCTCAATTCTTCTCTTTTGTGTTCATTTAGCTGATATCAACTCTAAGAGAGAGAGAGAGAGAGGGTCGGCTAGAGAGGGAACAAGAGGGAAAATTTTGTGTTTGGCTCAAGTTTGAGAAATTAAAAGGTTGAACTCAAGAATTAATCATACATTGGGGAGATTGAGCTTCTAGGTGAGTAATCAACCCTTTAATTCATGAGTTGAGTTGTAATTTTGTGGATTGAAGATTAATTACTAAGTTAGACTATGAATTGAGTTGATCATGTTGAATTGAGGGTCAATGTATGCATGCATGTATGTAATTTCTTTGAATTCGCATGTTAAGCTTGAAATACATGATCCATGTAGAATTTTGGTTAAAGCTCACATTTGTAATCACCATTTGCACTCTGTAAGTTGAGAATGAGAGTAAGATGTCACATGCATGTACAATTCATAGGGGTGTAAGTGTTGAATGCATGAATTTGTCATTTTGGAAATGAGTTTGTGTAATTTGGGACACGCATGTGATTAGTTTGTGGAATTGAGCTTCAAAATGATTTAATTTAGTATTTATACCATGTTAGTATATGTATATACGAAGATTGAACCAAATGCATGCAATTAGAGCCTTTGAATATCAAGTTAAAGCTCAAGATCTTGTTCTAGATTTTCCAGAAAATTTGATGTCCGCTCGAGCGGGAGAACCTCCGCTCGAGCGTGAAATCCGGGCTCCCAATATTTTTGTAGACATGGTGTCCGCTCGAGCGGGGAGCTATGTAGACAGACCTTTAGCTCGAGCGTCCGAGTTCACGCTCGAGCGTGAAATTCATGTAACCAGTACTTTTGCAGATCTCATGGGTCCGCTCGAGCGGGGAAGCCCATGCTTGAGCGGGGACCCCTGTTTATGAACTTTTGAAAATACATTATTTGTTTCGTTTTCCGTTCTCTTTCACTTCCAAGTACTCTTAGGCATGCATTGAGCATTGTAAATGAGTTAAAAAGATAAGAAAGAAGCCTAAAGAGGAATATGTGAATTAAGGAACGGATTGAATCGTTTGTGACCCATGTATGTTATGTGATGTGTAGGGTTAAGCTCCAGGGCAAACCAACCAACCGATCACTATGAGTAATAGCTTAATAAAAATATATGTTGTTTGTCTAATTGCTTACTTCCATGTAAGTCTTATAAGTTTGTTAATTTGAATGATGGACAAATGTTTGACATGAAAGAATGATTGGGCCAAAGGCCAGTTTGACATGAATGATAGAATGAATGGGCTTGAGGCCAGTATGAGTTTGAATGATAGAACGAATGGGTCAGAGACCAGTATGAGTCTGAATGATAAAATGGTTGGGCCAGAGGCCAGTATGAGTTTGAATGATAGAACGAATGGGCCAGAGACCAGTATGAGTTTGAATGATAGAACGAATGGGCCAGAGACCAGTATGAGTCTGAATGATAGAATGGTTGGGCCGGAGGCCAGTATGAGGTTGAATGATAGAACGAATGGGCCAGAGGCCAGTATGAGTCTGAATGATAGAATGAATGGGCCAGAGGCCAGTCTGACATGAATGAAAGAATGGTTGGGCCAGAGGCTAGTCTGACATGAATGAAAGAACGGTTGGGCTAAAGGCCAATCTGACATGAATGGATTGGGCCCGAGGCCGTCCGATGTGTTTTGAACCACAGCTATTTGACCTATGTATATATATGTATTAAATAGAAATATGAATTGGGCCCAAGGCCGTCCAATGTTTATTACCCTAATGCATCTTCTTTATTTGATATTATTCACTGGGCTTTCGCTCACGCTCATTCATGTGTTTGTAGGTGAGCCAAGAGAGGTCCAAACCCAGCCTCAGTGAAGTTTGTGTGGGACAACCAAGGTTTTGAAGAGTCAGCCTTTCGTCTCACGCACGGGATTCGTCTTCACCCTTTTGTAATGTTATTGTCTTTTGTTATGTTGGTGAGGACTTTGGAACCGTTTGTATATAGTTTTGATAGGCTGACTTAGACTTGAATGATCTTGTCGTACAGAACCTTATGCTACTGTACTTTCTTATGTGAGTTATTAATATGTCTATGTATGGTTTGTTACGATGTGCCATGTAAGCACAACTCTATGGACAAAGATTTAAATTTTTCTTGCGTTTGGCCCCTCTACTCTGTTGAGTTATGTCTGATTTAGTTTGAGGCCGTAGGTAGTCCCTCGATTACTGACCGGTTATGCCCATTAACCCATGGGGGTGGGTTCAGGTCTTGACAAGCATGTTACCTCCTTGCTGAAAAATGCCAAAGGAGCTACAAGAGAATTCCATTGGGGTGCTGGATCGAGAGAGCCTCAACGATGTTGGGCGTCTCCCAAATGAAAAGGCCATGGAAGGCTTAGACCGAGTTGAAATCGATTGAAGCCCAGGCAAGTTCTTCATGGTGGGCGCATCCCTGAATTAGGCCGACAAACAGCAGCTAATTTCTTTCCTACCCCGCAACTTTGATGTCTTTGCGTGGACTCCATATGAGATGCCGGGTATAGATCCATCAGTTTCACAGCACCGTTTGAATGTTGATGCTAAACGCAAGCCGATCATCCAGAAAAACTGGCGATCAATCGCAGAGCACACTACCGCCATTGTCGAGGAGGTTGACAGACTGCTTGACGCCGGGGCAATCAGGGAAGTGACCTATCCTACATGGCTCTCTAATACAGTGGTGGTGAAGAAGAAAAATGGGACTTGGCGAGTGTGCGTCGATTTCATGACCCTAAACAAAGCCTGCCCCAAGGATTGATTTACCCTACCCAGAATTGACCAACTTGTAGACACGACAGCACGGCATCAACGTATGAGCTTCCTCGATGCTTACAGAGGCTACCATCAAATTGCCATGCATCCAAGGGACCAGGACAAAACTGCATTCCTCACCCCAAGAGGAACCTACTGCTACAAGGTTATGCCTTTTGGGCTGAAGAATGCAGGGGCAACCTATCAAAGACTGGGGACTTCCATGTTCAAAGAGCAACTCGGCTACACTATGGAAGTGTACATTGACGATATGGTGGTCAAGTCCAAGGAAGAGCAGAATCTTATAGCCGATCTGGAAGAGACATTCGGCATTCTACGCAAATATATAATGAAGCTGAATGCTTCCAAATGTGCGTTTGGGATCGGCTCTGGAAAATTCTTGCGGTACATTGTCAACCACCGAGGAATCGAAGCCAACCCAAGGAAAATCACAGCAATCCTAGAACTCAGCTCCCCTCGATCGGTCGAGGAAGTTTAGAAGTTAATGGGGATGGCCGCCACACTAAACAGGTTCATCAGTCGGTCCACAGATCGTTGCCGACAATTCTTTCATACACTATGGCAGGGCAAGGCTTTTGAATGGTCCGCCGAATGCGAAGCTTCTTTCAACGGCCTCAAGACCTACCTCCGCTCAGTACCACTCTTGACAACACTTACCGCTGGTGACCCGCTCATTTTGTATTTGGCAGTTTCCGACAGGGCCGTCAACGCCGTACTGATAAAGGAAGAGCTGGGGGAGTATTGGCCAGTGTACTATGTGAGCAAGGCAATGGTTGACGCCGAAACACGCTACCTTCCACTGGAAAAACTCATCCTAGCCTTAGTCATGGCGGCAAGAAAACTGATGCATTACTTCCAGGGACATAGCATTGGGGTGCTAACAGATTATCCCCTTTGATAAGTACTACGAAGTATAGAAGCATCAGGACGTGTTTCAAAGTGGGCTCTTGAACTCGGCCAGTACGACATTCAGTTTCTACCTAGAACCTCAATCAAGGAACAGGTGCTTGCCGACTTTGTTGCCAAATTCACTGGGGGTCTTGCCGATTTCAAGTCTGATGAAATTCGACCGAAGCCGAACTGGAGAATTTATGTTGGGGACATTTGGCAGTTGTATTGTGATGGATCATCCAATCAGTGAGGCAGCGGAGCTGGAGTTGTAATCATGGCTCCCGACGATGCAATAATTGAGCAGGCCATCAAGCTCGGCTTCGAAGCGTCAAATAACGAAGCCGAATACGAAGCCCTTCGAGCCGGTTTCCAGAATGCACATCTTCTGGGTGCTCGGCGTTTACTTGTATTTTGCGATTCAAAACTGGTGATCAATCAGCTGAAGGGGGAGTACGTGGCAAGAAACGACCGTATGGTGGCTTACATGAAAACGGCCAACTCCTTGCTAGCAAAATTTGACCATCATGAATTGAACCAGATAACACGTGATCAGAACACACACGCATATGCCCTTGCTCGCCTAGCCTCCACCATTAACTCAGAGATTAAATGGACCATCGAAGTAGGTTTCATCCCGGAGTCGAGCATTGGCCCTTTGGAGGAAGTCCAGGTCAATGCTATAGAATCTAGACCGAGTTGGATGGATCCTATTGTTGCATTCCTGTCTTCCGAACAACTCCCAGAGGACAAGAAAGAAGCGCACAAGCTGCGAAACAAAGCCCTATGACATTACTTGGATCTGCAAGGAAGACTTTATAAAAAAATCCCCCTCTGGTCCATGTGACGACCCAGAATTTTTCCCTCCGCTTGAGCGGAGGAATTGATGCTCGAGCGGACTTTTGGGGTTCCCAGCAATTTTGCAGACAGCCTGAGATTCTGGGAGTTGTGAATCTCCGCTCGAGCGGACGAATTGTCGCTCGAGCGGACTGCTTTATTGGTCTGTGCGCGCTCGACCAGTGGAAGCGACGCTCGAGCATGGAAAGTAAGATTGCCCTTGGCATTGTATCAGTGTATTTGGAACCTTCTTATTTTATTTTGGAGTATTGATTGAGGAGGTTATATGATGGTAAAGTAAGATTGGACCAAAAACTTTAATTCGAACAATTTGTTTATGTTCAACAGTCACTCTTTTGCCCTTTTCTTTTTCCACACTTTGAATTTGAATATGAGGTTAGAACCATTTGAAAGATTATTTCCGGGGCTTCAATTTGGGCACAAGAACGACCTAAAACAGAGTCCGGATGAGAGAGTTACGCATGGTTGAAGTTTTGGAATCTGTGCAGAGAGCAGGTACGCTTGAGTGGGAATAAGGACGCTCGAGCGGGTTTTGCGAGTACAGCAACGTAAAAACGGGATTTTGAGATATTTTTCCACATTTTCTTTCCCCTCTCTTCTTTCCTCTTCTCCTAAGTCCGAAACCCTCTGAAACCCTAGCCTCAAAACCTTGATTTCCTCTATTTTGAGCAACAATCCACCATGATTTTTGCATCAAGGATGGAGAATAAGAAAAGATCAATGTTTTTACCCGATTGGAACTCAGATTTGTGAAGGTTTCTCCTCAAGCTTGCTCCTTTGTTGATTCTTGAGGTAAGGGTTCTAATACTCTTTAATACTTACATCAAGAGATAGGTTTGTGGTATTTCCATTGTATTAATGTACGAATTTGCATTTTTGAGCATATAAAGTAAATTATGAGATTTGGGAATTTCGGGTTTGAAGCATTGAGGGTTCAATTGATGGGTTAAGGTGATGGAGTATGATCCTTAGATGTATAATCAAAGAGAAAATCGGGATGTAAGGTAATGGTATGAGAAGTTTGAATTTTTATGGAAACTTTATTTTTCTTGGACACCCTAGGTTAAGTTGTGATGATAAATAATGAGGTTGCCCAAATTGAAAATAGAATCGTGGAATTGGTGGGGTGAATTATACATGTACAAGTTTAATTGGATTTCTGAGATGTTTCGAAATAATGTTAAAAATTCACGAATGGACTTTGTTATGAGTATTGTGAATCATGTGAAAATGAGAAAGGAAATTAAGGGAAATGATTTAGAGAATTAATGTGTGACTTCATATGTGTGTAGGACACGCTTCGGGAGGAATAAATGCTCCACCAACACACTGTGAGTGATAGTACTATAAATGTACATCAATTACCGTTAATAATTATTATTATTAACATCCTGTTTTTCCATGGCAATTATGTTAATATGTTTGTATTTGAGAATGGGTGTGAACATAGAAGGATTCGGCATCCATTGGTATGACTCTGAAACTATTCTGTATTCCGCCTACGATTAATGGTTATCGGTAATGTGCTACAATCTATAAATTACCCATGATTCTGCATAAGGACTGCGTGCAAGCTATGAAACCATGAGCATGATTAACAGAAAAAGTCTGTGAAGTAATCCCGGTTACGGGGAACTTGATATTTGAAATGGGAACATAATACCTTGAAAGTTCTATCGAAGATTCCTACCATCTATTTGGTTCAACATATGTCTTGTGACGTAGATATCTGTCTAAAGGGGATTAACAGAATTGGATAATACTATGGTAGTGTGTTTTATTTACTGTTAAAAGACATTATTAAAGACTGTTAAAAGACATTATTAATGTTATGTTATCCGTAGATTAACCTGAATGATTCATGGAGAACAAATGGAACGATGACGTTTATGTATTCCGAACTATTCAGTTTTATTAAGGATGGTTTAAGACTGTTATGAGATAATTATTTTGTCCCTACAAATAGCATTGTGATAATTTGTGAGATACGTTATATGTATTGCTAATGATTACCACTAGTATTCTGTTACACGTAAACTAACTACTTTAACTCATGTAAAGGATTAGAATAATCTATGTGCCTCTGTATCACTATAAGACCAGTCTGTTCTGATGATATCTATGGTTATTTCGTTATAATGTTCGTTTCGTTTATATTATGACATGATGAGACTTATTGATTTCTGATATGGAACAAAGTGTTGTACGGAACTAAGTGCTACACTTTGGTGGGAGCCACCTCTAGAATCCGTATGAGCCATCTCTTGAGTCCATACATATGATATTTCTGGGCCGTTAGGCCGTTCTGTTATTTCTGGGCCGCTAGGCCGTTCTGATATTTCTGGGCCGTTAGGCCGTTCTGATATTTCTGGGCCGTTAGGCCGTTCTGTTATTCTTGGGCCGCTAGGCCGTTCTGATATTTCTGGACCCATGGCTGTTTTGGAAATAATTACGGAATGTAGTGAACCATATGTGCTCTTTATTGATAAATGCACGGATATGTATTAGAATTCATGTTGAGCATTGAATTGTTATGTGCTATTATTCACTGAGCTTGGCTCACTTTATTTTATGTCTGTCTCTGTAGGCACTCAACCTGCAGGTCAGCCTTAGCCTGTGGCTTCCGTTACCAGTTGTCAATCCCTGAGTACCTAAGCCCTTAGAAGATGACCGCTCATGTCAGGGAGTTTTGCTAAGTTTTTAATTTGTACCCTAAATGTCTGTTAACCTTGATGTGTATGTAATCCGTTTATTTTCCCATGTTTTCGTTATACACCCGACTGTAAGGGCTGGGTCTGTATATGTATATGTATTTAGCCATCTCCAGATGCACGTCACTATATATTATCTGCATTATGTTCTGTCTGTGATCCTGGCATTGTAGTGATAGCTCAATGGATATTATTTTCCGTTATTATATGATATTAAATGCTTCCGTTCAGGCCCCATAAGTTATATTTATCAGGTTTTATGTCCATTTTTGAGGTGGTCATGCCCAAACTTTTAGGGGCGGGTTTGGGGTGTGACAGTCCATATTTGGAATGTGTGCACCCGGACAAAGTCGAGGAGCTTTTGACCGAAATACATGAGGGTAGTTGTGGCGTCCATTCTGGCGGGCGGTCCTTGGTTCATCGAGCCATGACACAGGGGTATTACTGGCCGACAATGAGAGCAGATGCCGAATGTTACGTGAAAAAGTGTGAACAGTGCCAGAAGTTCTCTCCTTTGACCCACCTGTCTGCTGAAGAGCTAAGCTCCATAACTAGTCCCTGGATGTTCGCCCAACGGGGAGTTGACATTGTCGGACCACTGCCTCATGCCCCAAGTAACAAGCGATTTTTGATTGTCGCAACAGATTATTTTACAAAATGGGTAGAAGCGGAGGCACTAACACACATCCGAGACACCGACGTGAAGCGCTTTGTTTGGAGAAATATCATCACACGATTTGGCATTCCGAGAGCACTTATCTCAGACAACGGCACCCAATTCGATTGTGGCGTCTACCGAGAGTTGTGCAGCAAGTACGGTATCCGGCCTTACTTTTCCACGCCGGCCTATCCACAAAGCAATGGTTAGGCTGAAGCCTCTAACAAATCCGTCTTGGATGGCATCAAGAAGAGGCTGGAGAAAGCTAAAGGCAAATGGGTCGAAGAATTGTCGAGTGCCTTGTGGGCTCATCGAACTACGCCGAGGCGATCTACTGCGGAAATGTCGTTTGCCCTATGCTTTGGAACCCAGGCAATCATACCCCTGGAGATCGGCCTCTTAACCTTGAAATTGACAGTTTTTGATATAGGCCAAAACGACATGATACTAGCCTTGGATTTGATTCTGATTAAAGAATGAAGAGACCGTGCCCTTGCATCCATGGCGCGGTATCTACAGCAGCTTGTTAAGTCATATAATCAACATGTTTAGCTGCACCGCTACACACCAATAGAGTTGGTCCTAAAGAAGGTACTTCTAGCTGCCAAGAAACCGGCGGATGGAAAATTGGGTCCTAACTGGGATGACACCTATCAGATTGATTCAATCGCAGGAGTAGGGCCATATCGACTCAAAGACATGTCAGGAAGGAGTCTGTCACGGCCTTGGAATTCCATGCACTTACGCAAATTTTTATCATTGACCTGACTTGTGGGAGATGATGCTTGTTCTGAACGGTTCGTCACGTACATCTCATTTTCTGTAATGCAAAGATCCCTATTTACTCATTACAAAATCCAGTTCAAAGGTGTTCCGATAAAAGCCTCTGGATTCAGAGCACCCTTCGTGGATATCACGATTGGCCAAATAAAGTCTCCGGATTCAGAGCCCCATTGGCGCATGACGTCTTTGGGCCGATTAAGCCTCCGGAATCGGAGCGCCCTTGGTGGATATCACGATTGGCCAAATATTCTCCGGATTCAGAGCCCCATCGGCGCATGACGTCTTTGGGCCGATTAAGCCTCCGGATTCGGAGCGCCCTTCGTGGATATCACGATTGGCCAAATAAAGTCTCCAGATTCGGAGCCCCATCGGCGCATGACGTCTTTAGGCCGATTAAGCCTCCAGATTCGGAGCGCCCTTCGTGGATATCATGATTGGCCAAATAGTCTCCGGATTCAGAGCCCCATCGGCGCATGATGTCTTTGGGCCGATTAAGCCTCCGAATTCGGAGCGCCCTTCGTGGATATCACGATTGGCCAAATAAAGTCTCCGGATTCGGAGCTCCATCGACGCATGACGTCTTTGGGCAAATAGTCTCTGGATTCAGAGCCCCATCGGCGCATGACGTCTTTGGGCTAATTAAGTCTCCGGATTCAGAACACCCTTCGTAGATATCATGATTGGCCAAGTCGCGTCTCCGGATTCGGAGCCCCAACGGCGCATGACGTCTTTGAGCTGATTAAGTCTCCGAATTTGGAGCGCCCTTCGTGGATGTTCAGGCCGTACGTAACATAATTATGCCGATTAAATACTTAATGTAGAATGCTCTCATATCGAGCTGGCAAAACCCGTTTATACATCAAAGCATATAAACATTCAGAATGAATTGCCTAGTTATCTCAAGCCAGTCAATGTTTATACAACGAAACATGTAACACGTGTATGCCGAATAAATATTCAATTTTCATGCATTTATACAATTAAACACAAAATATGCAAACACGCGTTTGGCGAATGAAAATTACAACAAAACGCATTTAAAATAGAACATTTTATTCAATCCGGCGATAATTACATAGTTTTGAACGCGATTTGCGTTTAAACATCACAATGAGTATTTTCATACAGCATCGCCCTCATCCTCACTCTGCTCGACTTCAAAGGCAGAAAACGGAAAATGGTTACGTTGGTAGAGCGGTGATGCTGGATCAATGCCCAACACTCGAAGAGCTTCCACGGCTTGAGATGCCTTGATCCAACCGTGCTTAAATCCACGATTTTCACATCGGCAAACCTCTTCGGTGAGCTTCTCCTTGGTATTCTGAATTCTGACCTTTCGGCCGTCATGGAAACCTTTTTCATAGGCTGCAACCCTCGCAGTCTTAATCGCGAACATGCTAGTCGTGTTTTGGTTGGCAATAGCATCACTTATCAGCCTTTAAGTCACCCTCTCTTCCACAACCGGATTGGGTTGGCTTGCTGATTGAGACTCAATAGATTTGATTTTCCTTAGCTCACGCTCAGCCTTCTCTGCACGAGCTTCTACCTACCGAATGCGTTCATCTCTTTGCTTTATATCGCGTCGAGCGGCGCGGTGACGCATGCCGATTTCATAAGCTGTGTACAGCCCCTTCACCACCCCGTGAACGCCTTCGCGAAACACTTCGAAGTCTTGCCATCCTACCATCGACTGCTGGACTTCGGGTGGAAAAATCTATCGGGCGAACTCGACTGCAACGTTTGGATCTCAAACGATTGAGTCTGCCTTTGTCATTGGTCTATTCCCCACGAAGACTGCAAAACTCAATAGGCGTGGAGTGGCGTCGGATTCCCTTCCAGAATTAGGTTGAGGAGCTTTGTCCTAAGGCTGCTTATCCCTCCTGGGCGACCTACTTCGACGACGAGGAGATTGGTGTCTCTCCCGATCCCTCGAAGTCCTACTTCCTGTGCATGACGGTTCACCAGTTCGACTCATATCTCCTCCCAGCTCAGCTAGCGTCCTCTCTTCCCCCCTGCTGTTGAAGAAAAGTCTACTTGACATTCGCACTTGTTTAACTTTCCTCAAAGAGCTGGACTGAGTTACTGACTGAGCATATAAATAGGAACTCAAAGAGCTGGACTGATTGAAGAGAAGTCTACGTGCCTATTTATTCCCTACGAGGGCAGCACCTCCGAGGCAATCTCATTAATACTAAAACCTCAATAGCCCCGCGCTGACTGAGTCATATGCCCCAATCACCCATCAACCACTGTTATTCGGCGTTTAATGTTCATGAACCAGCTGGGGCAAGGACAGATTCATCAATCTAGTCGGCTTGAGTGCCCCAGTCGTTCCACGCATCGATTTATCAATACAATATTCATGAGTTCATGTTATTCAACGTTTAATGTTCATGAACCAGCTGGGGCAAGGGCAGATTCATCAATCTAGTTGGCTTGAGTGCCCCAGCCGTTCCATGCATCGATTCATCAATACAATATTCATGAATTCATGTTATTCGGCGTTTAATGTTCATGAACCAGCTGGGGCAAGGGCAGATTCATCAATCTAGTCGGCTATAGTGCCCCAACCATTCCACGCATCGATTCATCAATACAATATTCATGAGTTCATGTTATTCGGCATTTAATGTTCATGAACCAACTGGGGCAAGGGCAGATTCATCAATCTAGTCGGCTTGAGAACCCAGCCGTTCTACGCATCGATTCAACAATACAATATTCATGAGTTCATGTTATTCGGCGTTTAATGTCCATGAACCAGCTGGGGCAAGGGCAGATTCATCAATGTAGTCGGCTTGAGTGCCCCAGACGTTCCACGCATCGATTCATCAATACAATATTCATGAATTCATGTTTTTCGGTATTCAATGTTCATGAACCAGCAGGGGCAAGGGCATGCGACGGGGCCCTGAGTCTATTTACTTGTTCAGATAAATTAAGGTTAAATTAATTGCCAAGTTACACTATTATCCAATCGACAGCTATGCAGTGGGATATTTAATCTACTTATCTCATGATCCTAGTTCCTATCGGATCGATAGTTAGCAAGCACAACCGATAGTAATCATTTTATCTAAGGTAGTGAAAAGCAAACCTCTTCATTAAAATCAAAAACTGCGTACAACTAATAGTGAAATGAAAAGGAAATTTTCATTAATAAATTGAGAGTAGATAGTATCTAATTTATACATCAAAATTACCTTGAACTAACAGAAATCTACTAAACAAAAACATACATTGAAATTGAAAATACTTAATAAAACTAGAATGCCTCCCAAATTAATCCTCGGGATCAGACTCAAGTGGCTCAACGTCCACTTGCTCATATGGAATTGGCATGGCCAATGTAACTCCAGTGGCAACAAGGGCTTTGAGCCACCCATGTTTGAATCCCCGATTCTCGAATTTGGAGACTTCATCTACGTAGTTCTCAAGGGCGGCGCTCTTTCTAGCCTCGAACGCCGCAGAAGCCTCAGAATCGGCTTTTTCCTTCGCCTTCCTCAACTATTCCAACTCGGCTTCCACCTTGGCAAGCACCTCTGTAGACACCCCATTTTTTACCGCCCTTAAGACTTGAGCGTTACTGATGGTTTACTTGATGGTAAAAGGTATGTAGGGCAAAGGTTCAATTTCTTCGACAAGGAGAGAGACAAATCTCAACTTCACACCCCATTTTGGACCAAAGCTATTTTGGATGGTTTTCAGACTTTAAAACCCTCTCTTTCAAAACATTTTTGAAATAAAGTTTCTACAATATTCCGAGGCTCACATTTTTGTCAAATAATGCGCTTTTCGATGAACCGAGCAAGGACAAAGTGGAAACGAATGAAAGAGAGATGAAATCTTTGAAAAATCTTTCAAAACACCTTCCTTAGGGGTTTGAAGTTGAGGAAAAGAGGAGAAGAGGGGGGAAACCAAGTTGGAGAAGAAGTTTGGCATGAATCCGGGTAGATGAGGGTCGAGCAGCCCTCGGTAAATCGGGCTTATTCATCTACATACTGGGATTTTAGCTATGAGGCCACCACCATTGGAAAGCTTACTTCCGGGGCTTCATTTTGCACTCAAGAATCTCCTAAAGCCAAGTCCGGGTGGGGGAGATATGATTGGTTGAAGTTGGGCATCATCCCGGTTGGATCGAATCTGCGCGGCTTCAGCAAAAAGGGCATAACTTTTTGCACAGGAGGAATTTTAATGCAAGGTTTGCTCCATTGGAAATCTAACTTCCGGGGCTTCAATCACAACACCCATCGGCCACTTTTTGTCCTTGGTAGCCACCTATCGGCCATCTATTTAGCCGGTCGGCCAAAAAAAATAGCAGGCCGACCATTTATTGTGCCGACCGGCCATTTGTTTGGCCGATGGCCTACTTTCGTGGCCAGTTTTATCCTTTTGCACCCTTCAGGCATGGTGCATGCTAGCTGTGCCAGCTGGGATGCACAAACCCTGTCCCCCGTGCATATGTGTGGCTATTTTGAACCTTTGACCCCTTTTGATCCAAACCTTTTGCACCCTTTGATCAAGCTTCTTGAGGAAGCTTGACCCTTTGTCAAAGCTTCCCCAAGAAGTTTGCACCCTTACCTTAGCTTCTCTATGAAGCCTTGACCCCCTTGACCCTTCTCATTTAGCTTCTCTAAGAAGCTTCAAAGCTTTCCCTTGTCTATATAAGAGACCTCCCTTCTCCTTTGATTGGGGTTCAGCAAAAAACCAGAGCTATACACATATATATCTGATATATATAATCCTCTCTCTCTATATCTCCCTCTCTCTCTTCATTTTGTGTGTTTGAGGGCCTAAAGTGTGTGTTTGTTCTTAGTTTTGCACTAAAACACATAGCATTACACCTTACTTCGACTTTGAGAGACATTGAGAGTTTGTTCTTGAGGTTTTGGACTGATTTTGGTTAGAAGAGAGTGGCTGGGCCTGCTGTTCTTGAAGTGTTCTTCAAGGGTAACACTTTTGCTTTATTTTCCCCAATCTTGCATTAGCTTTTGACCTATCTTGCATGCTGATTTAAGCTTTTTGTATAACATAAAAAAGTTTTTTTTTCTTGTGTTTAAGATAGTTCATTAAGGTCACTTTTGCGTTTGGGGTTGTTTACCCCCTCTTAGGCCTTGTTTGGCCACATTTTGTGCTATTTTTGGTGAGCTCCGAGACCACCTTGTTTGGGCCTCCTCACCACTGAAATCTTGAGGGATTTCAGTGGTGTGGATGGTGATTTAAGGTCCTAAGAAGGAGAGGGTCATCCCCTCTCCTTGTTGTCTTGTTTGCTTGCATTTTTGGCCTTACAAAGGGGCCTATATTTGCAAACTTCTTAAGCTCGGTTCAGGCATTTTTCAGTGGGTTTTAGGACCCCCATAAGCCATTTCCGGAGTTGTTTTGGTCATGTTGAGTGTCCTTCTTGCATGTGTAGAGTAACCCTCTTATTGGCCTTTCAAAGGAGCAACTTATTCTTGCATGTATTGGACACATTTCAGTGGGTATTTGGTCATATTTTTGCATGCCTTAGATCTGTTTTTTCTTGGTTTAATGGTCTCTCGCATGAATCATATGCTTGCTTTGCAATCCTATGTTTTGGCCTAACAAGCATCATGTTGTGAGATGACATTTTAGCATGATTTTGGTTAGGTTCCAAGAGGGTTTTAGCACTGTTTTGCCATGCTTAAGGTCTGGTTATGGTTGTTTTGATCATGTTTGCCATGATTTGTATAGTCGTCTTGCATTCTAGCTTACTAGCCTTAGGTGTATGGGTCACTAGTATGCTTTACTTGGCTTATTCTCATGATTTGGCATCATTGGAAACCACATTTCAGTCCATGTTCCATGTTTGCATACTTGCATTTTCCATCCCTTTCATGCCTTGAAGAGTTGATGGCTTACGCTCCATGTTTAGGCCCTTGTGCATGCACGCTTGTGTGTGCATTTTCATGCCTTTGTTGCGTCATTTTGGCCACTGATTTGGGCCTATTTGAGAGCTGCCCATTTTGGTTTAAGACCATTCCCACATGTCGTTGCATGCTCATCCATCTTGCATGCTTGTTAGTTTGCATAACTTGCATGCTTGCATATTTACATTGCTTGTTCACATGCTCATATTGCATGCTTAGCTTCCATGCCTAGGTTGCATAACATTAAACATGCATGCTTTGCCTCTTCAATTGAGTATGATAGAGGTTGAGTTCATTGTGTGTTTGTGTGCATTATATTTGACATTAAAATGCACAACTTGGTTTCTTGGGCCATCACGCATTGAAATGCGCGATTGGTGGTCCGAGAATCGAGCACCATACCCCTTTGAGTCTTAAATATGATAAGGCATGTGGTGGTGGATACATTTTCTTGAAATGCATTGTCATGCCATGTTTTCCCCTCTGCTGCTGTCAAAACAGGTTCTGCAGGAAGCTTTGGCCGGCCGGCCATCTGTACTGCTGACCGGCCATCCATTGTTGGCCGATGGCTTTACAGATGGTCGATGACCATTCGGACATGGCCGATGGTGTTCTGTCTTAGCCGGTGGTGTTCCACAGTGTCCATAGAGTGCTCCCTGGGACTTGTGCAATTTTCAGAGGAGCAGAGCAAGGAAAACAGAGGCAAACTTGTGCATGGCGTTGGATTTCCGAGCAAACCCGAACACGCATTGCATTGGGCCCTCTTCCCGAGGTTGTTTACTACTTTCATTAGATTTGTTAATTTGTTAATTAATTAATTGGTCTGTAATATTTAATTAGCTTGTAGGTTAATTAATTTGTATTATTCTTTCGGTCCCTCCGACCGAGGGCAAATTTGTAATAAGTGTGGGTGCGTGTGTGCATGTCTTCCAACCCCCACTTCTTTCTCCCTTTTACTTACCTGCTTTTGATGGTTAGTATTAGGACATGCTTACTTTAGCATACCTTATGCTATGCATGCGTGCATCATTCATTAGTCTTGCATGCACCAGGCTCGGCGCATCATGCTAACTGCATAAAGTATTTCAAATCTAACTTGAATACATGCTATCTGTGCATTTTCACATGTCATCCTTAGATTAGCCGAGCCTATTCTATATTGCATTCTGTATGCGTTGCATTAGCCACTTAACATGGACTTGGATCATGCATTGATTGCTAACATGTTCTTGTCTTGGCTCGGATTACATTGTAAGTATTTTTATGCTTTAGCCTCTCGCATGAGTGTGAATGTCAACATGACAACATGCTTACCATGTGGCTAGATGCTTATGTGATATAAACTGCTTGAATGGCTGTGGATGAAGGTTGGGTTGTTTGAGGTGGAACAACTCGTTGAAATCCGTGCTTTAGCCTACTTGCGAGTAGCAAATTTCAAACTGTTTTTCAAACAAACGGATATGCAATGCTTCGTTTCAAATTAGGCGATCTAGTCTATATTTTTGTATTGTGTGCATCACATAGTAATTCTAGCTAATTAACTGGAATAAGAACACATAACATTTTGAAAATCGGATATCATGGTTAGTAGAGGCCGATCTTCGGATTGGGCGAGAGGGGGTGCTCATAGCTGACCTTCCCCAATCGTACCCAAGTTCCCGAGCCGAGGCAACTTTGGTGATGACAGACATGTGGCCTTTGGCACCGAGTCAGGGTTTCCTAAATTCCTCCATAAAAAATATTTAGGTGGCGACTCTGTATCTGGCAAAGCAGTCCATGTTTGGCAATTTTTTTCAAAAATCTGTTTCTCAAAACGATTTGCCAGATTTGGACTCTTTGGTTCAAGATTAAAGACCGTGACACAAATTGAGTACGAACTGTGGGGTGAGGCCCTCACGCGAGGTGCGTCCACAGTTTCTGGCGACTCTGCTGGGGATTTAAAGAGCTTGACTCGAACTCGTGATATCCTGTTTTGATTTCATTTATGTGTCTCTTTGCATTGCATGTGCATTGGTGCGCCTAGGACACCGTGTTTGCCATCTGCCATTCCTGAACGGTTTGCCGGAGGCTTGACTTTGTCAAAGCATGCCATAAGACTGACCGGTTGTGGGCTTTGACAGTATAGGACCACAAACCCCAGTTTTACTGGGGCACCCTTTTCGACCATTCGACCTAGTGCATATCGAAATCCATAGTGACTATTCCAAACTAGGACAGGTTGCTTACCCGATGTTAGGTTGTTTGAAAACCGCTGTGTGCATAGTGAAACCCTAGCTCCTGACAAAATAGGACAGGGAAACCCTACCCCAACATAGGGGTGTTTTGGCTCTCACTTATCTGCTATGTGCTTTAGAGTTGGCCTCTACAGGATTGCATGTATCAGTTTGCAAGTTTGAGTATCAGGCCTGTGGGCATCAGGATCAGTATTTGAGGAATCAGTTTTACCTGAGGGTATCAGTTTACAAGCAAAATTTTGGGGCAGAATTCAGTAGAGGGCACAGTCATCCTAGTATGCTCATATCTGTTTTGGTGAAATCAGGCTGAGGTGCTGTCTGTTTTCTCTTTTGCTAGGTAGTCCTGGAACCATAGCTTCAGAAGGCTTTGATATCCCCCGAGGTTCATCAGACTTGTGCTGATAGACTTTGTCGGGTCAGAGATTCAATTTCAGGGCAATCAGTGTTCCTTTGCCAGAGGCAGCGTAAAAGGGTCAGTCAGGCACAGATCACCAGTTCAGCAGTTCCCAGATCAGTGGCCCTTATCCACCCCACCAGGGAATAGTCAGGCTGAGGCCGCAGTTTTTATCACAGAGATAGATATACCAATCAGTCAGTCGGAATAACAGAACATGGCGGGAATGGAGGAAATGATGCGTCAACTCCAAGAGAGCATGAAAACCATGCAGCAGGATGCTGCTCGTCAAGCAGAATTTGCCAAACAGCAGGCTGAGATCATGGCTCAACAGGCAGACTTAATTGCCCAGTTGCAGCAGCAAACAGGAGCATCTGCTTCGCAGCAAGCTCCTCCCCCGCCAGGAATTCCAACCCCCGGGGAGACAACTTATGTTCAGAATGACACGGACATTCCCACGGGACCACCTCTACCCCCGATCCTACCCCAAATCCAACCTCAATTATCCAAAACACCCACCAACCTACCGGACTCTCCCTTTGAGTTCGAGACAGACCCCACAGCATTGAAGTTGAGCAAGCTCGAAAAGCTGTTCAAGAGATACCAAGGAGTCAAGACCATTCCGGACATTGAGGACGGGTATACCGACGTAGCTATGACGCTGCCGGACAGATTTAAGATGCCGCATATTGATCGATTTGATGGATCCGGGGATCCCATGGTGCACCTGCGGCTGTTTTCAGACATACTAAGGCCGATGGGCCTCACCAGACTACAGAAGCTTTCTTTATTCGGCCGGACCTTGTCAGGTGTGGCCGCTATCTGGTATGCAAAATTAGAAGACGATGTCAAACGGAATTGGGATGAGATGGCCGAGGCCTTCGTTGCACAATACTCTTATAATACACAGATCGAGATTATAACCCGTAATCTTGAAACGACTAGGCAGGAGCCTAAGGAGAGCTTTTCCGACTTTGTGACCCAATGGAGGGCCAAGGCCTCAATAATGACCATTAGGCCCACGGACAAGGATCAAATACGGATGGTTGTGCGTAACCTCCAGCCCAAACTAATGCAGAAAATGATCGTGCTCCCCTTCCCTACCTTTTGAGATTTGCATGAGATGGGAGTACAGATCGAGGATGTCATGAAGCAAGGCCTTATTGACCAGGAGAAGGAGCAGCCTAGGCGGGCATTTTCCCGCAGTTCGAATGTGGCCAACAGTGGTGATGCGGCCGCAAGATCTTCTGAAGTGGGCATGGTCACCACCGCCACATCAAAAATGGTTACCTCATTCACCGGTCCGTCCGGAAGTAGCTCACAGACGGCCAAATATCCATCCCGAGTCAAGAGGGTTTTCACCCCACTTTATATGCCTTTGTCAAAGGCTCTAGAGGTCTTAATCCGAAAACGACATCTGAAACTATTGGAACAACGACCTCTACCCAATCTTCTCCCTCCAAAGCATGACCGGACTAAGTATTGTGCCTACCATCAACAAGCTGACCATGAGACCGATAGCTGCTTTCGTTTGCGCCATGATGTACAAGATTTGTTTGACAACAAGGTCATTGCCGCACCAGCTCAGCAAAGTCTATCACCACTGGATCAGTGAGCTTGGGGGATAGTATGAATATGTGATCAGGGGATGAACCACCTGCGGGCAGCACTCAGTTTACTCCAGATGTGGCGTTTGGCACACACTGTTTTGAGCATTTGTGAATGCTAGTTTTGTACTTTCTGACTTGGGTATTGGGTCAGTCTTGTCATTTTGTATTGAGTCAGTCTTTTCATACTGAGTCAGTCGGGTCTGTCTTGTTGTATCGAGTCAGTTCTGTTTTGTTTGAGTCGGGTGATTTCGGGGGTGTTACCTCGGACATCATTTGCTTGTTTTATGTTTGTCTTTTTTCTTTTTTTTGAGTCTGTTTCTACCTTGGAGCCAGTTATGCCAATAGATCTGAATGAAACAGCAGTGATTTTCACACTCTTGTGTTTGTTTTTGCCTTGCGCCAGTTGTGCCAGAAATTTTGAATGAAACAGAAGTGCTTTTCACCTGCTCTTTTGTGCCTTGAACTCATTGCATTGACCTAAGCTTTTTAAAACCTTTTGAACGCTGCGGTGAAAACAAAGAGGAAGCAATTCCTCGGGATTTGCAAAACTTTGATCAAATTAAGAGAAAGAGAGGCGTGCTAAGCCCTTAATGATTGAAATCATGCTTGTCGGCGTGAGTACTGAGAAGGACCTTGGCTTGATCTAGACTGGTTCCACACTATCTTCAGTGTGAGCGATTTGTCGCTTCTTTAAAAACTTTCAAAAACAAAATGTTTTGCGTGATCTTGCGAAGACCTGTGTGGAATCGCTCTTGAGATTGTGCAGCTTAGGATTGCTCTCAGCCTCAAGACTTAAGCCCTTGCTTTAAAACCTTGAACCACAATTCGAAGTATTCAACGATCGACCATCAAGGGAGGCCTGTGTGGCCAAATTGGAAGCAGCCCTCGAGCAAGAGGCACCAAAGTCAGATCAAGAAGATCAGATCTCATCAGAAGAAGCTTGTAAAGCTAGAACAAAAGCACCCCTCTAACTAGAGGCAAAAATGTCCGATGTGCTCGAAGAGCCGAAGATGGGTCCTTCAGCGAATCAATACAGCGGTCATTTTCCTAGACTCAGATGACTTCAGGATCTCAAAACCATTTGGCATGGACTTGTTACATTTTTATCCTTTGAGAGGCTCGCTGGGCCGAAAACCCGGAAGGGCGACCCAAGCAAAAGTTAGAGCAAGGGAAAATACAAAAAAAAAAAAATGCAAAAGAAATGAAAAGAGAAAAAAAAAAGAAAAGAAAAGAATTGAAAAAGGAAAGAAGAACAAAGCTCGCAAGGGTGAAAACCCGCAACAGGCGCCTTGGCAAAAGTTAGAGCGCAAAAGGAGAGGTTAATACCCGATTGTACCTTAACCCGAACTACATAAGGCTTGATTCCCATGTTTGGGATACGTAGGCAACTTCATCTTGAAGTCCAGCCACAAACACTTCGAATTCGACCATGTCCATGTAATGGTTTTGACCATCATTATCTTCTCTGTATCCGAGAATTTTGTTGTGTTCGTCACTCTGAGGACTGACTACAATGCGCTGCGGTGCCGTTCAAACAAGGGGCAACTTTCCGTTGCCATTCAATGCGCTGCAGTGCCGTTCAAACAAGGGGCAACTTTCCGTTGCCATGCAGCTCCCCTTAAGCAAGGGGCAATTTTCCTTCGAATCTGAGGTTGTGCATCTCGAGAGTGGGTTCTATGCTCATTGAGCAGTGGCCGTTTGCACAGTTTTGAGAATTTTTACTTAGGTTGACTAATTCTCTCAAAAATTATTCCACTTTTCCAAAACTGGACCATTTCTGGGACCCAAAAAAGGAAAATTTTCAGTGCTCATAGCCTGACTTGCATAATTTTAAATCAGAAAATCGAACAAGCATGTTAATCTAACTCTCATGTTGGTCAAAATTGTTTTAACAGGAAGTCAAAAATAAAAAATGGTCAAAATGATGAGCTAGGGGCACAGTTGAGTCAGATGTTCTATTTTTTCCCCATTGTCAACATACTTTCTAGAAATGGCACTCTACCTGCCAGAAAAGGGCACAACTGAAGTTAACAACAAAGGGCTAAAAGTTCTCTCACCCTCCAAGCAGCGAGGTATTAACCTAAGTGCGAAGCACGAACTGGAATGGATCAGGATATTCCACTCCCTCATCTAGACAGGTCTGATCACATCCGAGCTGGCCAACGGCCTCATCAATCGATGTCAACTGCAGATTTGCTACACACCCAGTTGTAGCATAACCCCTCTGTGGGAAAGCTTACTATTGTGAGCGGAAGAAGAAGAATCTAGCGGAATGCTACGGACAAGAGCCCACAACTTTCTGTTTATCCATCAACCACCCAGGGGAGGGATAAAAAATAAGAGAGATTGAAGAATAGAGAGATGTGCGTTGAGAGAAAAAGTGAGAAAAGGGCTTTTTCAGAAAACTAGAGATTGAGTACCAGAGTGATGTGAGAATCACAAATAAGAAAGGGTGGGAAACAATACCCGGAGAAACAGGCTCCATGTGCACATTTGAGTCTTGTGTTTTGTTTTGTCTGTCTCGATTCTTGTTTTAAGTCGCTTCGAGTGTTACTCAATGTGTTTAGGTTGTTTACCTTTGTTTTTTTCCTTGTCGAGTCGTTTTGGCTGTGGCCAGTCGTCGGCTCAATACCCGGTTAAGAACTCATTTCTCAAATTCCAAAAAAATCATCTTGTGCTCAGAGTGCTGTGCCATTCTCCACATTTGTGCAAAACAGTATTTGTTCTTTCATAAAACTGCAGGGTCCACCCCCGATAAGTGTGAAAAGTAGAACAAAGGATTTGTTCTTTCATAAAACCGCAGGGTTCAACCTAGGTCATGTTAGAACAGTAAAGCCAGGACCTATCTGAAGCTATATAGGTTCTAGACTACAAAGCAAAAGAAAAGAGGGAAAATGTCGGGTATCTGAGTTTGTTTCAACTTCAGTAAGTTCCAAGATTGTATTTCCGGATGTACCTTTTCAGGTCTTGCCAATGCTCCGAAGTATGAGTGTGCCTCTATCTCAAGCCCGAGATCAAGTCTGCTTCAAGCCAGAATGGCAATCAGAAGTGCTCTCCTCAAGGACCGTTTCATTCCAGGGACATCTCGGCTGTGTTCGCAATGAGTTCCTCGGAGACCAACTGCGATGGTGGAAACTAGAGTTCGAATGGTTGTTGCCTAGAACGCAAAGGTTCGGGATTTCCGAGACTAAAGTCTGGTTTAAATACCCAGGGGTGTATCCGCGGCTTGAAATCTGTATGGAAGCCCCATAGGTTGAGATAGCATGTATGCACCTCAATTCTGGATACCGAACCAACCTAGTATGTCACCCTGTTAGAGAATAGGGAAAGTTGTGAATATGATCAGGAAGACAGGCAGCATCCAAAGTGTTCTATGCGAAGAACCCTTGTCAGTATTCCAGAGCCTTTGTACTGTCAGTTGAAGGTAAGTGTTCGAAGAGCACGAGGGGAGATCCCCATCTGAGTGAAGCGGTTCATCGCCACTCACCCCATGAGGTGCTTTCTAAAGCGCCGTTACGCTTGTTTATTGCATTCCTTAAACATCATGCATTGTATTGCATTGTACCTATCAAGTTTCTTTCTCATTCAGGCACGATATTGTATGTACGGTTCCTTCAAAGAAGTTCCGTTTGAGATCCTTTAGTTAGTGTATCAATCACACTTCATTTCTTTAGTGTATCAATCATACTCTGCTCACATTGTGCATCTATCACACTTTGTGTTCATTTTTAGTGTATCAATCACACCAATTCACATAGTGCATCTATCACACTTCGTGTTCACATTTAGTATATCAATCATACTCTGCTCACATTGTGCATCTATCACACTTTGTGTTCATTTTTAGTGTATCGATCACACCAGTTCACATAGTGCATCTATCACACTTCGTGTTCACATTTAGTATATCAATCATACTCTGCTCACATTGTGCATCTATCACACTTTGTGTTCATTTTCAGTATATCAATCATACTTTGTTCACTAAGTGCATCTATCACACTTCGTGTTCACATTTAGTATATCAATTGTGTATCTATCACATACATTCTCGTTTTGTGTATCAATCACACTCCACTTCATTCACTTAGTGTATCAATCACACTTCATTCACTTTTGTGTATCCATCACACACATTCTCATTTTGTGTATCTACCATGCACATATTCACTTTAGTGTATCCATCACATACATTCTCCTTTAGTGTATCCATCACACTTATTCACTAAGTGCATCTATCACACTTCGTGTTCACCTTTAGTGTATCTATCACACATGTTCACCAAGTGCATCTATCACACTTCGTGTTCACATTTAGTATATCAATCATACTCTGTTCACATAGTGCATCTATCACACTTTGTGTTCATTTTCAGTATATCTATCATACTCTGTTCACCAAGTGCATCTATCACACTTCGTGTTCACCTTTAGTGTATCCATCACACTTGTTCACTAAGTGCATCTATCACACTTCGTGTTCACCTTTAGTATATCTATCATACTCTGTTCACTTAGTGCATCTATCACACTTCGTGTTCACCTTTAGTGTATCCATCGTACTTGTTCACTAAGTGCATCTATCACACTTCGGGTTCACCTTTAGTATATCAATCATACTTTGTTCACTAAGTGCATCTATCACACTTCGTGTTCACCTTTAGTATATCCATCATACTTGTTCACTAAGTGCATTTATCACACTTCCTGTTCACCTTTAGTATATCTATCATACTTTGTTCGCTAAGTGCATCTATCACACTTTGTGTTCAACTTGAGTATATCAATCATACTTTGTTCACTTGGTGCATCTATCACACTTTGTGTCCATGTTTAGTGCATCAATCACACTTCATCACCTTTTGTGTATCCATCACACTTTGTTCGCTTAGTGCGTCTAGTACACTTTGCGTTCACCCTTGTGTATCTATCACACGCTCACCTAGTGTATCCATCACACTTTACATCATAGTGTATCCATCACACTCGCTTCACTTTGTGTATCTATCACACGCTTACCTAATGCATCTATTACACTTTGTTCACTTTGTGTATCTATCACACGTGCTCACTTTTGTGTATCTATCATACACGTTCACTTTGTGTATCTATCACACTATACTTACTTTGAGTATCTATCACACGCTCGCTTTGTGTATCTATCGCACATGTTCGTGAAGACTTCACAATTTTCATACCAGCTTTGCATAGCGTATAAGTCGAATTATCAAAGTCTTCCTGCATATCATTTGCATCCTGCCCCTGAACTACTCTGGTTTGATTCCTTGCAAAGGGATACGTAGGCAGCCTGCGGGCACAACCATTTATTTATCGGTATTTTGTTTGTTTGTCCAAGTCTTCGGCCTTGTCAAAAATGGGTCGTCTCTGGCTTTGACATTCGCTCCCATCACTTCTTGACTTTCGAGTTCTGTCAAAGAGGGGCAACTGTAGACACCCCATTTTTGACCGCCCTTAAGACTTGGGCGTTACTGATGGTTGACTTGGTGGTAAAAGGTGTGTAGGGCAAAGGTTCAATTTCTTCGACAAGGAGAGAGACAAATCTCAACTTCACACCCCATTTTGGACCAAAGCTATTTTAGATGGTTTTCAGACCTTAAAACCATCTCTTTCAAAACATTTTTGAAATAAAGTTTCTACAATGTTTCGAGGCTCACATTTTTGTCAAATAATGCGTTTTTCGATGAACCGAGCAAGGACAAAGTGGAAACGAATGAAAGAGAGATAAAATCTTTGAAAAATATTTCAAAACACCTTACTTAGGGTTTTGAAGTTGAGGAAAAGAGGAGAAGAGGGGGGAAACCAAGTTGGAGAAGAAGTTCGGCATGAATCCGGGTAGAAGAGGGTCGAGCATCCCTCGGTAAATCGGGCTTATTTATCTGCATACTGGGATTTTAGCTATGAGGTCACCACCGTTGGAAAGCTTACTTCTGGGGCTTCGTTTTGCACTCAAGAATCTCCAAAAGCCAAGTCCGGGTGGGGGAGATATGATTGGCTGAAGTTGGGCATCATCTCGGTTGGATCGAATCTGCGCGGCTTTAGCAAAAAGGGCATAACTTTTTGCACAGGAGGAATTTTAATGGAAGGTTTGCGCCATTGGAAATCTAACTTCCGGGGCTTCAATGAGCACACCAATCGGCCACTTTTTGACCTTGGCAGCCACCTATCAGCAATCCATTTAGCCGGTCGGCCAGAAAAAATAGCAGGCCGACCATTTATTGTGCCGACCGGCCATTTATTTGGCCGATGGCCTCCTTTCATGGCCGGTTTTACCCTTTTGCACCCTTCAGGCATGGTGCATGCCAGGTGTGCCAGCTGGGATGCACAAACCCTCTCTCCCGTGCATATGTGTGGCTATTTTGAACCTTTGACCCCTTTTGATCCAAACCTTTTGCACCCGTTGATCAAGCTTCTTGAGGAAGCTTGACCCTTTGTCAAAGCTTCCCCAAGAAGCTTGTACCCTTGCCTTAGCTTCTCTAGGAAGCCTTGACCCCCTTGACCCTTCTCATTTAGCTTCTCTAAGAAGCTTCAAAGCTTTCCCTTGTCTATATAAGAGACCTCCCTTCTCCTTTGATTAGGGTTCAGCAAAAAACCAGAGCTATACACATATATATCTGATATATATCATCCTCTCTCTCTATATCTCCCTCTCTCTCTTCATTTGGTGTCTGTTTGAGGGCCTAAAGTGTGTGTTTGTTCTTAGTTTTGCACTAAAACACATAGCATTACACCTTACTTCGACTTTGAGAGACATTGAGGGTTTGTTCTTGAGGTTTTGGACTGATTTTGGTCAGAAGAGAGTGGCTGGGCCTACTGTTCTTGAAGTGTTCTTCAAGGGTAACACTTTTGCTTTATTTTCCCCAATCTTGCATTAGCTTTTGACCTGTCTTGCATGCTGATTTAAGCTTTGTGTATAACATAAAAAAGTTCTATTTTTTGTGTTTAAGATAGTTCATTAAGGTCACTTTTGTGTTTGGGGTCGTTTACCCCCTCTTAGGCCTTGTTTGGCCCCATTTTGTGCTATTTTTGGTGAGCTCCGGGACCACCTTGTTTGGGCTCCTCACCACTGAAATTTTGAGGGATTTCAATGGTGAGGATAGTGATTTAAGGTCCTAAGAAGGAGAGGGTCATTCCCTCTCCATGTTGTCTTGTTTGCTTGCAATTTTGGCCTTACAAAGGGGCCTATATTTGCAAAATTCTTGAGCTCGGTTCAGGCATTTTTCAGTGGGTTTTAGGACCCATAAGCCATTTCCAGAGTTGTTTTGGTCATGTTGAGTGTCCTTCTTGCATGTGTAGAGTAACCCTCTTATTGGCCTTTCAAAGGAGCACCTTATTCTTGCATGTATTGGACACATTTCAGTGGGTATTTGGTCATATTTTGGCATGCCTTAGATCTATTTTTGCTTGGTTTAATGGTCTCTCGCATGCATCATATGCTTGCTTTGCAATCCTGTGTTTTGGCCTAACATGCATCATGTTGTGAGATGACATTTTAGCATGATTTTGGTTAGGTTCCAAGAGGGTTTTAGCACTGTTTTGCCATGCTTAAGTCTGGTTATGGTTGTTTTGATCATGTTTGCCATGATTTGTATAGTCGTCTTGCATTCCAGCTTACTAGCCTTGGGTGTGTGGGTCACTAGTATGCTTTACTTGGCTTATTCTCATGATTTGGCATCATTGGAAACCACATTTCAGTCCATGTTCCATGTTTGCATACTTGCATTTTCCATCCCTTTCATGCCTTGAAGAGTTGATGGCTTACGCTCCATGTTTAGGCCCTTGTGCATGCACGCTTGTGTGTGCGTTTTCATGCCTTTGTTGCATCATTTTGGCCACTGATTTGGGCCTATATGAGAGCTGCCCATTTTGGTTTAAGACCATTCCCACATGTCGTTGCATGCTTGTTAGTTTGCATAACTTGCATGCTTGCATATTTACATTGCTTGTTCACAAGCTCATATTGCATGCTTAGTTTCCATGCCTAGGTTGCATAACATTAAGCATGCATGCTTTGCCTCTTGAATTGAGTATGATAGAGGTTGAGTTCATTGTGTGTTTGTGTGCATTATATTTGATATTAAAATGCACAACTTGATTTCTTGGGCCATCACGCATTGAAATGCGCGATTGGTGGTCCGAGAATCGAGCACCATACCCCTTTGAGTCTTAAATATGATAAGGGATGTGATGGTGCACACATTTGCTTGAAATGCGTTGCCATGCCATGTTTTGCCCTCTGCTGCTGTCAAAATAGGTTCTGCAGGAAGCTTTGGCCGGCCGGCCATCTATACTGCTGACCGGCCATCCATTGTTGGCCGATGGCTTTCCAGATGGTCGATGACCATCCGGACATGGCCGGTGGTGTTCTGTCTTAGCCGGTGGCGTTCCACAGTGTCCATAGAGTGCTCCATGGGACTTGTGCAATTTTCAGAGGAGTAGAGCCGGGAAAACAGAGGCAAACTTGTGCATGGCGTTGGATTTCCGAGCAAACCCGAACACGCATTGCATTGGGCCCTCTTCCCGAGGCTGTTTACTGCTTTCATTAGATTAGTTAATTTGTTAATTAATTAATTGGTCTGTAATATTTAATTAGCTTGTAGGTTAATTAATTTGTATTATTCTTTCAGTCCCTCCGAGCGAGGGCAAATTTGTAATAAGTGTGGGTGCGTGTGTGCATGTCTTCCAACCCCCACTTCTTTCTCCCTTTTACTTACCTGCTTTTGATGGTTAGTATTAGGACATGTTTACTTTAGCATACCTTATGCTATGCATGCGTGCATCATTCATTAGTCTTGCATGCACCAGGCTCGGCGCATCATGCTAATTGCATTTTGTATGCGTTGCATTAGCCACTTAACATGAACTTGGATCATGCATTGATTGCTAACATGTTCTTGTCTTGGCTCGGAGTATATTGTAAGTATTTTTATGCTTTAGCATCTCGCATGAGTGTGAATGTCAACATGACAGCATGCTTACCATGTGGCTAGATGCTTTTGTGATATAAACTGCTTGAATGCCTGTGGATGAAAGTTGGGTTATTTGAGTTGGAACAACTCGTTGAAATCTGTGCTTTAGCCTACTTGCGAGTAGCAAATTTCAAACTGTTTTTCAAACAAACGGATACGCAATGCTTCGTTTCAAATTAGGCGATCTAGTCTATATTTTTGTGTTGTGCGCATCACATAGTAATTCTAGCTAATTAACTGGAATAAGAACACATAACGTTTTAAAAATCGGATATCATGGTTAGTAGAGGCCGATCTTCGGATCGAGCAAGAGAGGGTGCTCATAGCTGACCTTCCCCAATCGTACCCAAGTTCCCGAGCCGAGGCAACTTTGGTGATGACGGACACGTGGCCTTTGGCACCGAGTCAGGGTTTCCTAAATTCCACCATAAAAAATATTTAGGTGGCGACTCTGTATCTGGCAAAGCAGCCCATGTTTGGCACTTCTTTTCAAAAATCTATTTCTCAAAATGATTTGCCGAATTTGGACTCTTTGGTTCAATATTAAAGACCGTGACACAAATCGAGTACGAACTGTGGGGTGAGGCCCTCACGCGGGGCGCGTCCACAACCTCCTTGGCTTACTTGAGCGATTCCACGCTCACGTTCGCCCTCTCCTCGTCGTCGGATCTGAGCCGATCAGCAATCTGAGCCCTCTCATTCTCAACTTCGGCTTGAGCACTCTCCATCGCGGTTCTCATCACCTCGAACTCGGCCTTGTTCCTCTCATCTTCAGCTTCCGACTTCAAGCAGCCAATTCTTTCAATGACATCGTGCTGGCAGCGGCCTAGTTCGGCTATCCTTCCAACCATCTGCAAAACAAGGAGTCAGGATCATTACATACTAAGAAATATCGTATGCAAACCAAACCAAACAAGGAGTAAAAAAGATCAAGTCACAAACCCGAAGGGCCGACTGGGCAGCAAACGCTATAGTTACCAAATCCGGCTCTGCTTGAAAGGTGGCCTTGTCAGCCGACAATGAGACTGAGGCGGCAAAGCTCAATGCTACTGTTGGATCCTTCAAGGTAGATGCGTCAGAGGAGAACGGCGTGTTTTTGATCTTTGGTTGAACAACGAAAGGAACAACCACATCCGACTCCTCTAGACGAGGCCGTTTGTCAGCAGGGCTCTCCTCTGAGCCGGCCTCTCCCCCGGCGGCACGTTTTTTGCCCCGCTCTTCTTGAATCGGCCGTTCTTCTGGAATCTGCTGTTCGGCCTCCTTATCCGACTCGGCCACAACAACTTGAGCCATCTTTTATTAACAATTCACCATGGTTCTTGCATTAAGGATGGAGAACAAGAGAAGATCGACATTTTCAATCGATTGAAACTCGGATTTGCGAAGGATTCTCATCAAAGCTTCGTTCTTTTGCTTGATTCTTGTGGTAGCGGTTCTAATTCTTCTTCAATACTTCCATAAATAGATAAATCTGTGGTGTTTTGATTATACACATGTAAAATCCACATTTTTTAGCATATAGTGTACGTTATGAGAATTGGGGGTTTAGAGTTTGAGAGCTTGGAAGTTCAATTGATGGGTTAAAATGATGGATTATGAACCCTAGGTGTATAATCAATGGGAAAGTTGGAATAAGAAAGTAATGGGTTAAGAAATTTAAAATTTTTTCTTGAAATTTCTAGGTTTTCTAGAAACCCTAGGTTGATTCATGATGATAATCAATGATTCGGCCCAAATTGAAAGTAGAATCATGAAATCGGTAGGTTAAATTATATGTATACGAGTTTAATTGGAATTTGGTTATATTTGAAAATTATGTTTAAAATTTGCGAATGAACTTTGTTATGAGCATTGTAAATCATGTTATAATGAGAAAGATTTATTAATGATGTGGATGACATAAACTTGATTATGGAATGTTGAAATGGGGTTTAAGAATTCCTCTTGAATTATTTTTAATGGTGTTGAGTTGAATCATGTTGATTTTGGTTTTTGTGATTTAAATGTAGAGTTTCCAAAATGGGTTTAATCTTAAATCATTTTATTAAATTCCTAGTGGGCTTGTTTAGTCATTCAACTCAAGAGGATGATTTATTGGGGTTTCTTTATGGGGATGGAAAATGTTTTGCTCCGTTTCGCGTGCTTAACCCTCTAGTATTTTTGAAATAGGTGTTTGATGTCCCTAAGATGCCTGTAAATTCATTCGAAGTAAAATGAAGCAGGAACTGAATTAAGAAAGAAAAAGAACTAATGACTAAGTTATGTATGTGTACAGGGCACACTCCAGGAGGGTCAAGCACTCCGTTGTAGCACTGTGAGTAGTCGTACGTTCAATTATCGTTAATGATTCTTATTGTTAACATTATGTTCCTTGCATGTAATGATGTTAACAGTATGTTGATTGGAAAATCTAAGGGCATTATTGTGCCGTACATTTTATTTACTGTTGATAAAGAATACTAACGTTATTTGCAAGATAGCTATAGTGATTCATGACGAACCGGGGGAACGTATAAGCACTATGGAACCATAGTATTCACGTATCTCTGATATCATTCAATCTGTACAACATGCTTACCTTCTGTTAATAATTATCAGGAATGTCCTGTTAGACTTAAGTTAACTATGTTAACTCATGTGAATGATGTAACGGTTACCATGAGTACTCTGTTAATTACAAGTCAACTATGTTAACACATACGAACGATCAAACAAAGGTGTATGCTTCTATGTGCTACTGATTAATAGATCAAGTAAACTACGCCGTTTCTTAAGGAATAAAGAGAAATTATATTCATTCTTGAAGAACAGATTTTGAGTAAATATGAGACAGTTATAGGTTGTCAAAAGTAGACACCTTCGAAAAATCGGAATAATTCGAAAGCTATGAAACCACGACATAAGGGCAAAAGTTTAACATTTTTATATAACCCTCATGAGAATGTGAATTATTCTATCTTTGTTAAGCGTACGATAATAACATGATATGACAAGAAACGCCCTATTTTCTATCATGTTACGTTTTGAATCACTGAATGATTGTTCATTTCTATAAAGGTATTCAAGGCATCCTTAGCACAAGGCCCTTACCCGGGGGTAATAATACCGTGGTTCACGTATGTTACAAGTTCTTAGTACCGAGGAATTCCTTTATGGAACTAACAAGAATGCTATATATTGACTTGTTAGAGCTATTGAAGTGATAGGTATAATTAAGTATGAATTCTGATTCCTGTATATGATTCAAGCATAATGCATATGTATGAATTTGTTTCCGTTTATAACATGACATGATATGTATGGTTGGTCTGTAAAACCAGTTAATTACTGGTATGGAACAAAGTGCTACATTATGAGCCACCTCTAGAGTCCATGTGAGACACCTCTTGAGTCCATACATATATGAACTAGGCTTAAAGCCAATCTGGGCCTATGGCCATTCTGTATGATCTATTAGGCCAGAGGCCATTCTGTATTTCTAGTATGGAACAAAGTGTTGCAAGGCGAGCCACCTCTTGAGTCTATACATATGTGAAAGTTATGAGGCTGAAAGCCATTCTATGAAAGTTATGAGGCTAAAAGCCATTCTGTTGCGAAAGTTATGAGGCCTATGGCCATTCCGTATAAGTTGTTATGATATGAAACAAAGTGCTACGATGGGAGTCACCGCTAGAATCCATGTGAGACACCTCTTGAATTCATACGAATATGTTCAAGGGCTATATGCCAACATGTTTAAGAGCTTCATGCCATAAGTTCAAGGGCTATATGCCAACATGTTTAAAAGTTTAATGCTACTATATTCAAGGGCTTTATGCCACTCTGTTCAAAGGCTTCAAGCTGTTATGTTTCAAGACATTATGTTTCAAGACTGGGCCTAAGGCCGTTATGAAATTAGTACAGAATCAATTAACCTTATGCCCTCTTAGTTATGTATGCATTGAAATGTGTTATAATTCACGTTGATTATTGAATTGTTATGTACTATTATTCACTGAGCTTCGCTCACTTTGTGTTATGTCCGTTCTGTAGGTAATCGCTTTGGGAGTCTGTCCTAACCCTTAAAGCTCACCCTTCAGTTGTCAACCTCAGTATGCCCAGGCTCCCAGACCAAGCCCATGCATTTATGTGGAGTGTTGTTAAGATTATGGCTTGCACTTTAATTATTTACCTAAGGTTAAAATGTATGTATATGACCCCTTTCTTTACCAATGTTCGGTTATACGCTCCATTATGTGTATGGGTATGTATATAGATAAATGGCTCTCACGTATGTGATCCTGGCATGTTAGTTTTAGCTCAATGGATGTTATTCTATGTTACTTTGTAATATTAAATGCTTCAGTTCAAGCCCCATATATTATGTACATCAGGTTAAGTGTCCGTTTCTGCATAGGTCATGCCCGAACTTTTAGGGACGAGTTTGGGGGTATGACAGGTGTAGTAGTAGGATACGTAAGAGAAAAGGATATGGGCAGCCCGACCTTGGCCTCTCTCCATGGGTGGGCCTCTATAAGCCCAAACTTGATACAGGAGAGGAAAGTTGACCTGATCCTCTCAGTCACTAGGATGAGAGAAGATTGTGAGACTTACAAACGAAAAAAGAAGACAACACAAAGTAGCTTAGAATAATGATTCATATAAGATAATAGATGATGCTGAACAAAGAAACGATAAATGTAGATGACCTGGATTACCGAAAACCTTGGGTAGACCATACCCTACTAGCGCTAGGGAAAATTCCCAATTTCCCTTGACATTGTAATTACGTCATTTACTCCCTTGCTAGAGTCAGAGAGCATCTAAACTAATTGGCGATGCTTATTTCTGGGCTTAAAATAAAATTTTAACCTCTCCTTGGTGATTGGAACAAAGTTGTAACAATATCTAATCCCAGGGAGTCCCAGGTTTCTCCCTAGAATCTTATATAAAGCCCCTACCCCTATTACTGTCCTAAAAAATTTAGGAGAAAGCTGAGATGGAGCGACTCCATAAAAACATATCACCTCCGACAGAAGAGGAAGCAAGAAAAACGAACACCCCCTTCGAAAATATCAATAAGGGGAAGGGAGATCTTGACCTCAGACCCCTCAATAAGGTCGTCATTGGCCTCTGGAAAATGAACAACTACATCGACTGGAACACGATGAAGAGTTATAAACTCAATGAGGCTTTCCTCAAACTCAAAGAAACTCCTAAGGTGATTCATTTTTTTTAGGAAAAGAGAAGAACAAGCAAAACAAAAGAAACTGAAGAAAAGGTAAGAGATAAAGAACTTACGAAGAAATGAAAATGGAAGCTTCAAAAAAGAATCTAAATAAATTTGCCTTGAGAAGTCCCAGAGAAGAGTGTAAGTAAAGTGATAAGAGTAAAGAAATCGCCCTTACCTTTAATGTGTTAGAAGCGAAACAGCGTATGAAGACACAAGCGCTATCATTACGGCCCCATTAGCACAAGAAAAAACAAGGCATGTGTTATTAGACGGATGAGTCTTCGCATCAAGCGTCAAATCAGGAATAAGCCTGGTCGGGAATATGTCTTCGACAATCTATTAAGATCAGTCGCCGAAGGGGTCAATTGTAGAGGGAAAAAATGAGCCCAGGCCCAAAGCCCAATTCGTACCAAGAGAAAACGCACCTCCAAAAGTCCACAAAGGATATCTGGAGACAACCTATCATCTAGCAAAAGACACATGGTAGAATAGATGATAGTCTACTAGAAGACAAATTCACTAAGTGGAAGAGGAGTGTTGGATTAAACACCATCCAACTGTGGGAACATAAATCTGACAAGGCCATAGTATAGACCAAGCCTAGGAAATAGTTGGATAATCCGTTCAAATTAATCCTATGGACACGATGAGAAGTAAGTTGGCCACTTCCACCTGACATCATCTAGGTTGTTCGAACGCTGAACATCCAACGATCAAGGACACAAAGCAAGTTGGCAAGTTGGCTAACTAAAACCAGACAACATGCAGAACCCTACGATCAAAATAAAGATATAATGGAAGAGGTTTGAACTAGAACAATTATTAATAGACAAACGGACACAACAAAAAGGAGAGACTGAATATATGGAAAGCACCTCGTTTCAATAAACATATTTATTTAAGAAATTTTCCATGGCCGATCAATATACTGATTTGATCGTTGAAAGGTCCTCCTGACCAACCCAGGTCGGGAGTGATCACTGACAAGTGATTTCTCTTCGCAAATTGCAAAGGGTTGGGCTTATTGTCTCACTTTTCCCATGGAGGTAATTTTTACCTGCCGCAGTTAGTATCTGTAAAATTATTCATAAAGACAAAAGTTAACTCACACTGACTCATCTTAGATTGAGCATTCGGTCCAAAAGTCTAAATTTCAATTTTATTTGCCCAAATGTCCAGGCACTAAAACACTTTGTCCAAAAGGACAAGCTCAAGAAAAATGACCAACATACCCTTCCTTATATATATACACTCCATCTCTCTCTCTCTCTCTCTCTCTCTCTTTCTCTCTCTTCCCTCTACTCTCTTTCACTTTCTCTCCTCCACTTCCCAGGCTGACATAATCGTTGTCACCTCTTCCTCCGTGCGACTGTCACTATCATGACGCCAGAGTCATCGACGAACTCGCAGCGCCACTTCGACGTCACGTCGACATCCTTATTCTAATGTCGATTGTCTCTTTCTCTCACTCTCACACCGTTCCATGTCCGCTGACAATCTCCTACTCCACTATAACAACTTAGGTTAAATCTAACCCTTTCATGTTCTTGGATCCGGGATTTGATGCTCTTCATCTGTCTATACTTTTTCTTGTCTTGTTATTATTGAGTTTGGTTGTTTGGAGTTATTGGTTGTGTTGTGAATAGGTTGGTAGTTCAGTTTTCAAAGGAGTTCATGTTTGTTTTTCTTTATGTTCACTTGAGCGATCTTTCCTTTACTCGAGTGGTCTTTGGCTTCTCTCAGTACTTTTATAAGTCTACAAAACTACTAGGAGTAGGGTGATCTTAACTCAAGAGGACCTTTATTCACTTGAGCGGTCTTCTACAGTCTACAAAACTTCTAGGAACGGGTCATTGTGCGCTCGAACCTTGTTTTGGTCGCTTGAGCAGTGTTACTTGCTTGTGTCTGATGTTCAAGCAGTGGTTTGGTCGCTCGAGTGGTCTATGTGTATATTAGATCGGGGAAAATTACTTTCTGTCTCTCTTTAAATCACCCCAAAACTTAATTTCTTCACTCTCTCTCTCTCTCTCTATCTCTCTCTCTCTCTCTCAAGTTCTTACCTAAATACTCAAATACACCCAAATCCGTTGATCTCACCACCCTAATGCTTTGAAGTAAAGTGTAGAGCTTGTGAACGTGAGCATTTTAATCGGTGAAACTTCCATTTTTGACTTTGTGTGGAGTTGGGACTTGCTTCCTTCTATTTCTACTCTTGAGCTAAGGACTGCTTCAACATTCTTGTATGATTCTTAGGTTCGTTATGTGCTCCTTGTAAAGTATTGTGATTTGGGAGTTGGGGATTTGATTTAGGGTTTGGTTTTTGAAATGTAAAAGAGGGGTTTCTAAATGGGTTCTTGAGAAAGGTTGTAGGAATGAGTGTATTGTTAAATTGTGTTGAAATATTTGAAATTTCTCCTAAAAATGGGTTTTTGAAAGTAAAAGATGTTTTATTGGAAATCATTACTGTTTGACTTATGAATAAAAGGAAAAAATGTTGGGTTTTGAAAAGATAAAATGAAAGTATCTGTTGCTGATGAGAGTGGGGTTGGATATGTATTATCTCTTCCATTTTAAGATTATGAAATTACAATTGCTATTGAAAATTTATCTATTGTATGGAGATATTTATTTTGGGCTATCAGTGGAGGATAACTTTGATTGTTGTAGAAATTGCATGATGATTAGGTTAATTGAAACCAACTACTCATACATCTTGCATTGAACAATATTTCGTACTCAAACATTGAAAATGTAACGTTTTGAGAAAAATGGGTGAATACTGTGGTGAATCTAGTTAAGGGGCGTAGTTGTGGCTTTATTATGTTGTCCTATGTGTCCTTAGTGAAGTCCAGAAACTCGCACAGTTAGGTGCCGATCCATACGGTTAGTACCGATAAAATGGCTTTGGTAATGCTTGTATAGCCTACTAGCAGACATGTACCTAGAGATTCTCAATGCTTTGTATCCACTGCCCTGTTTTCTGATTTAAAAAGTATTGTTTTATGAATCGATATATATATATATATATAACTATGGCATTACATTGTTTTGAAAGAGAAAGTATAATGTTTTGGTAAATGGCGTGCATATGCATTCACCATATGACTTTGTTAAGTTTCATACGTTGTGTTCAAGTATCTCCACTGGGCTTTAACTCACCCTATGTGAAAACCAACTTTCAGGTGCTGATGATATACCTCCACCAAGGACTTATCTTGGGAGGATCGTAGAGCTTAAGGCTTATTTTTGTTTCTTTTATTGTAATTCTCTTTTGTATAAGACTCAGACTTTTTAATTGTTTTGGACGTAATCCACTTTTGTTGTAACCAAGCATCGTCTTGGAAATATGTAGCCGTTAGGGCATAAACTTATCAATACTACCTTTTGTTCCAGTTCATTCATACATGTCATACGTTATAGATTCAAGATCTAGGATTTATGAATGTATACATGCATATGTCATCTTCTGTATGATAAAAAAATATCAATGAAAGGTTAATATTAAGTAAGTTTCTTCTTTTCCATTGAATATCATGAGGTGAGTTGTTGTTATTATTTTGGGGCATTACATCCACCACCACCTCTAAATCTCCACTGAGTCAGATTCCATAGATCCGTCGTTAGCGAAGAAGGTGGAGAGACCAATTCTTGCTGTCGCCGTCGCCAAAGGCAGAGAGACCAAATGTGGGTGATAGTAGATTCGTCGCCGCCTCTGCCACTACCTCTCTCTCTCTCTCTCTCTCTCTCTCTCTCTCTCTCTATCTATCTATCTCTCTCAGTTTCAAAGACACTAGGTGGCGAGGAAAGAGGCGGAACAGAGGTGGTGATGATGGATTCGCTGCCGTTGATCGACCCTGCCGATCTGGCTTCTTCTTTGTTGCAGATTCTTTTGCGATCAACATGTTCACTTTATCACAGCTTTAGGTTTCTAATCCACACACACATATATTCATATGTATGTATAGTGTATATAGTGCTCTGATCCACAGTTTGTAGTTGAATTATAGGATTTATCTTTCTCAATCGATTTATTTTCAGTCGATTTGTACAACTATATATCTATTAATATCTTTTTTTTAGGTAATTCAATATATATATATTGATATCAACAACTGTGCTTGTATGTAAATCTGTTCACATTTAATTAATATTGAACAGATAAAGTATGAAGTATATACACACGTACATACATATTTATTTTTGTATAGCTTTGATGTAATTACAATTTGAGTATTGATTTTGTAGGAGAACCTATGGAATTGCTTGATTGTAATGGAGAAGATGGTGACGAACGATTGATTTGGGGGTAGGGATAGGGATGTGAGTTACTAAGCTGTTGTTGATTAGCTATTAAGAGTACCTTAGTTCTGTTTGGTTTAGTTTCATCTATTTTTGAATTTATTTAACCCTTGAAGATGGTGTTGAGGTTTACAAACAACATCTCCCTCTCTCTCTCTCTCTCTCTATATATATATATATATATATATCTGTGTTATATTTTAGTATTGGTGGTGGCAAATTTCAACAAATAGCAAAAACAAGTTTGGGAATTTCAACAGTGTCTGTTACATTTCTCCAAGTATGAATTTCATGTTGTTTGGTTCCTGGAAAAGAAAATTCCAGAGGAGATGCATGTTTGGTTTTGCTATTTTGAACAAATAGTGGCTTTGCTATATTTCAATAACAAATATTTGAACAAAAAAATAGAATTTAGTAAAAAAATAGAATTTAGTGAAAAAATTGAACAGATAATAAGATTTGGACAAATAGATTTGAATAGACAATAAAACAGATATTTAAATAGATAAGGGGAAAAAATTGAACAAGTAGTTAAAGCATTGAACAAATAGGGAAAATTTGAACAAATAGTAAAAAATTTGAATAGATAGAGAAAATTTTTGAACAGTTAAGAAAAAAATTTCAACAAATAGTCAACAGATTAAAAAAAAGTCAACAGATAAATTAAGGGGTAAATTAGAAACAAAATATCCTCTAAAACCAACAAAATAACTTCTCACCAAACTATTTCACAAAAGGTGAATTTTTTACCAACAAAAGATATCCACTGGATCTAATGCCTTATGCATTCCTTACCTTGGACTTCTCAACAATAATCTCTCTTAGATTACTGTTAGTTCAACATTTTTGATATAATTATATCGACTTCTCTTATTGTTTTAATTCACATAAAATTTAATTATTTTTTTATTAATAATTCATTAATTGTATGGATAGAAAAATATTATCATCATATTTTCTACACTAAAATCTATGTTTTACCCTTTTATTATGTGCATATACAAATTTGTATTTTATTTAACCTTAGTAAAAGAAAAGTTAGTATAATTATGATAAATTTGTGAGACTTATTATATTTTCGTTTCTAAATTTTAATATAATTTACTCTAAAAGAGAATAGAAAAAAAAAATCAGAAATGTGAAAAAATTATTTAATAAACCCGACCTATTACTTAATTGTGTGTGTTCAATCCATAACACAACGAAAATCTATGTTTTACCCTTTTGTTATGTACATATACAAATTTGTATTTTATTTAGCCTTAGTAAAAGAAAAGTTAGTATAATTATGATAAATTTGTGAGACTTATTATAATTTTGTTTCTAAATTTTAATATAATTTACTCTAAAAAGGAGAATAGAAAAAGGGGAAAAAAAAAGAACAGAAAAACGAAAAAATTATTTGATAAACCCGACGTATTACTTAACTGTGTGTGTTCAATCCACAACACAACAAAAAATGACCTTAATAAAATGTGAGCTCCTTTACAACCCAAAAAAAAAATGTCAATTTTATCTAAAAATATAGGATATAGTAATGTACAAACTAAAGTGCTAACCAAGAAATATTATTACTGTTGTTTTCCTGGTGGTCGTCGTGGTGGTTTTCCTTTTGTGGGTCAGAGCAAACAATAACTTTTTTAAATAGTAGTGCTACTGTATTAATTAATATATCAGTTAGTATATTAATATATGAGATGATATTATCACTTTAAAATTATGGATATCACTCATTACACAAATTATAATATTCAAAACTTTGAAAATTATGTCACATTATTTTTTAATATACTAATTGATACGTATAATTTTATTGTTTCTTAAAACGGAGAAAGGCTACTATCACTAATGTGGATGGGCTCTACATATGCTTCCATTACATTTGATCAAATTTTTGCGCTAAAAGTAAATTCCCCAAACTTCTGCACAAAAAAAGGGGACTATCAATACTGTGGATTAGGAATGGCAACAGGGTGGGGCAGGACGAGGATCACACTCCCTGTCCCCGATCACCGATGGTAAAATTTTCCCCGTCCCCTGCACCGATCCCCGACGGGGAACCTATCACCACCCCCGCCCCCGCCGTTGTCCCCTACCAGGGATCGGGTTTCCCCGACCTCGAAAAATTCCCCGGGCCACAAAAAAACAAAAAAAAAAAAACAACAGGAACATAAGGGAAAGTGAGATCTCCACGAATGTAGATCTACCATAATCAGAACAACAATAATAATAATCTAACAACAACAACAATAGTAATCAAGATAATTTCACATTTATAACCAACAGTAAATCAATCGTGCTTGGTTGGTTGTGAATCTATTTGTAGAGAGCCTTATATATAACCCTTTAATCCCATTCACAAAAGATATAGTTAAAAAAAGAAAAAGAAATTAACCCTTTGATCCCATTCATCCTCAGATTTAATAACAAGCTTCATTTCCTTTGGCCCATCAATTCCAAAAGACAACAAAACAAGCACTTCCATGCCCATGAACACACCAGACTGGAGAAGACAAAGATGAGAGAGAAGAGAGAGAGCCAAATCGAAAATGGAAGAGAGGGAGGGTATCATCGCATGGATCACGTTCCCACCACCGCCACCGTCTGATTTGCTTGGTAGAGGAACGCATACCGGCGGTCGGTGGTGATGATGGAGATGGTGGCAAGTGATGTAGAGGAGGGAGGAAGAGATCTAAGTGAAAGAGGTTTGGGACCATCGGTGGATAAGAGAGAGAGAGAGAGAGATAGAGAGGTGAATGAGTGAATAGGAAAAGCATAAACAACATATATATATGGGGATTCGAGGATTATTTGGAGCGGAGACTGGGGCGGGGGAACCTATCCCCGTCCCCAGCCCGAAAGTTATTGGGGATTTATTTTTTAATACCAGCCCCAGTCTGTAGACACCCCATTTTTTACCTCCCTTAAGACTTAGGCGCCCCAAGTTGATCACTCGATGAAGAAAGCTATGATGTACAAACATTCGATTTCTTTAGCAAGAAGAGCTTCTAAATCCCAACCTTACACCCCATTTTGGACCAAAACTATTTTGACCAAAACTATTTTAGACCTTAAAACCCTCTCTTTCAAAACATTTTTGAAAATATTTATGCGATGTTCTGAGACTCGCATTTTGTTAAATACTGCGCTTTTCAGTAAACCAAGTAAGGAAAAAGTGGAAATAAATGGAAGGGAGGTGAACTCTTTGAAAAATCATTTTAAACATCTTATTTAGAGGTTTGGAGTGGAAGAAAATAGGAGGGGATGGAAGAAAACTAGTTGGAGAAAGGGTTGAGGATGAGATCATTAAGAAAGAACTGGGCAGCCTTCACTAGATAGGGACTATCTCTTTGGACAATTAGACTTTAGTTGTGAGGCCACCATCATTGGAAAGTGGACTTCCGAGGCTTCAATTTAGACTCAAGAATCTCCTAAAGCCGAGTCCGGATGAGGGAGATGTGGCCATTTGAAGTTAGGTATCAATCTAGTTAAGATAGAAATGAGCAACCTTCACTCAAATAGGCATATCTCTTTGTAAAGTAAGCATTTAGATGTGAGGCTACACCATTGGAAAGTAGATTTATGGGGTTTCAATTTAGACTCAAGAATGACCTAAACCATGTCCGAATGAAAGAGATATGCCCGTTTGAAGTTGGGCTTAGAAGTAGATTTTCTGTGGCCCCCCAATTCACATTTCTAGCCTGCCGGCCATTGGTGAAAAACACAGATATTTTTGGCTAGCTGTCCCCCAAAAGGTCAAGCTATTCCAGGCATGATATTTTCGACCTGAGGGGCTATTTTTCTATATATAGGGGGCCTTCCTTTATGATTTAAGGTTACAAAAAATTCCAAAACCTCAAATTCTTGAAACTCACTCTCTATCTCTATCTTGCAACCTATACACCCTCTCTCTACACTTCCTAAACCAATATTGAAGCTCTCCTTGTTGAGATTATTGAGTCCAAATTTCAGCCCATGAGGGTGAGAACTTGTTGGTTTGTGAACAAAAGTGTTATTCCTCTTCAGGAGATATAACTACTAGCTCCTTTGCACTACTTCTTTTCTATCTTTTCTTGCTGATTTTGAATTATTTTTCAACTATGTTTAGGTGCTAAAGCTTGTGGTTTAAGGCTCTTAAAGGTAAATGAGTTAATCACCCTTCTTTGAACCTTGTTCTCTAAGCCTTTACACTTGTGCTTCCCATCTCTTCATCAATTTTTTTTGAGCTTTGTACCACTGATTTTTAAAGGTTTTCAGAGGCTAAAAAAGTGGTTTTGAAGTCCCAAAAATGGAGGGGTAAGCAACCCCTCCTTTGGCTTGTTTAATAGCTTAAATTGCTCCATGTTTTAGCTACTTTTGTCTTCATTCCAGTGCATTTTTGTAATGTTTTTGGGCTGCTTTTGGACTGTCTAAACTCCGAAATTTTGGACTGACACTTGTGGCTTAAGGCCAATACGGGTGGAGGAGTGGTTCACCATTCCTTCTACTTAGCTTCCAAGGCCTTTACCCGCGTGTTTCCCACCTTGTTGTCACCTGTTTTTGAGCTTTTAAATACTGAATTTCAGAGTTGTTTTAGTGGCTAAAAACACTTTTTGAAGTCCAAAATTAGAGGGGTTAGCCTCCCCTCCTTGTGTCTTGTTCACTAGCTTGCAGAGCTCTATGTTTTAGCTTATTATTTTAGCTATTTTTTGTCTTAATTCCAGCATGTTTTAGGACTTATTTAGTACTGTTTTAGGACTACTTTTAAGTGTTCATTGCATTTGAGCCTTATATTGCATGCTTATAGTCTAATTGTCCTCATGAGTTTGGTGTTTTAGGCCTTAGACATCACCTTATTTGAGTTGATTGCATTTATTTAGTGCTTTTCGTACTTGTTCTCACCTTTAATCACCTCTGTAACCTCTCTCCTTTCTTGGCTTTTTCTCTGCTATGAAAATGGTTTCAAATTATTTGTTTGTTTAAGTATGAGATTGAGGTGTCATGCTTAATGGTTTAATCCCTTTAGGGGTTCATTACCAACGGTATGATGTCTCTTTCATGCCCAAAGCAACACTTGGTTTGAACCCTCTTTCCATTAAAGGACTTAAATTCACTTGTGGACTTAGTTAATTAAAGAATTGAGAGGTAACTAAAATCGAGTAATAAAATTGGTTACTGAAGAAGGGAAAGATAATAATTTGGTTTGGGTTCAATCAGACGTTAATTAAACCCTTGATTCTTGAGTTGTTTCATACTCATTAGTGATGAAAACGGTTCAAGATTCATTGTCAACTACTTTCCTTGATCTTTCATGATAGGGAGGCAATTTTGCAAGTCTTGTTTTATTGCCTTCACTGAATTTGCGCACTTGATTCATAAGCCATCATGGAGTGAAATTGCATGCATTGGTGGTTTATGAATCAAACTTGCTACTCCTTTGAGCTGTTCAAAAGATAAGAAAGGGTAAGTTGTGCAAATAAACCCTTGAGAATACCAGGTTCCTGCTCTGTTTGTTCTCTGCTGCAGCAGGGCAATCCAGTCATCAGTGGTCGGCAAGCCATCATCAGTGGATGGCAAGCCCTTTGTCGGCCACCAGTGCAAAATCCAACAGTTTACTTTTGAAGCAGAACAGAGTTGGTCCTGAGGTGGAAATCAGTGAAAATGTTCTACTGTGCAACAGAGGCATTCAGCAGCAAAAACAGTAGCTTTTTTGGTTGGAAAGTCCATGCATGCATAAGCATTCCTTGTTTCCCGAAGAAGAGTAATTAGAGTAGTTGATTTGGTTACTTTGCTATGTAATTAATTAGTTAGTTAATTTTGTCTTGCAATAATTAGTTAGATAGAATAGTTTATTAATTCGGTTTGTAATAATTAGTTAAGTAGTTTAGCTAAATTATTCATTTGGGTTTGTAATAGTTGTTTAATTAGCTTAGCTTAGCTAGTTAGTTTATTCGAATCCTCCTGTGTGAGGGCACAATGTTGTAATAATGTGCATGTCTTTCAACCCCATGTCTTTCTCCCTTTTATTTACCTGCTTAGGATGGTTAGATTAAAGCATCATGTTTTATTTAGCATACCTCATGTTTGCAACCACTTGTATTGTATGCATCAAGGCTCGGTTCATCATTCTAACTTGCATTGTTAGTTAATAATTCTTTGAATATGTGCTTAGACCGCATGTTATCAAATTGATTCCTTTGCCATATTAGTAGCCAAGCCTAGTAAATTTTGCATATTGCATGTATTGCATTAGTCATATCGCATAGTTAGGAATCATGCATTTTTCTAACTCGTTTCTCTTTTGGCTTGAAGTACTAGGTGAGCCTTTACTCGCTTTAGCATACCACATGTTGATGTTGCCATGTTTAGCATGATTGCCACGAGGCTAATTGCTTAAGTGCTATAATTGCTTGAATGCCTACGGACGAAGGCTAACTGCTTGAATTTAAATAATTTGAGTAATGTTCATTTGCGATCACTTTTGAAAGTGATAAGTATTCGAAACAATTTTCAAAACAAACATGAGCCGAATGTTCCAATTCTTGCAAGTTAGTCTATACTTGTGTGGGCATCACATAGTAATGCTGGCCTAATAAATTGGAACAAGAGCATATAATGTAGATAAGATTCATATCACGATTAGTAAAGGCCGATCTTTGATCGGGCGAGCGGAGGTGCTCAATTCATGACTTTCCCCTCTCATACCTAAGTTCCTGAGCTAAGACAATCTTGGTGATGACGAACACGTGGTCTTTGGCACGAGTCATGGGTTTCCTAAATTCCCCCCCCCCCTAAAAAAAATATATATTTAGGTGGCGACTCTGTATCTAGAAAAGCAGTCCATTTTTGGCATTTTTTTTTTATTGAAAATCGATTTTCCAAAAAAGATTTGCCGGATTTGGACTCTTTGGTGTTTATTTATTTCACATTGCACTTGTGGAATCAGATTTAGAACCGCGGGAGTTTGATATTGTAAGACCTATTCGTCTTCCGAAAGGGGGCATGAAAAGTCGAGCTACAGTTTCTAGCGACTCTACTGGGGATTGTAGAGAACTTGACTTGAACTTCATGGTATGAAATTTTATCTACGCTTATATGTTTCTTTGCATTGCATTTGCATTGGTGCGCTTAAGTCACTGTGTTTACCATCTACTATTTCTAGACGGTTTGCCAGAGGCTTGCCTAAAAACTTGCCAAAAGACTGACCGGTCGTGGGCTCTGCCATGATGGGAACACAACCCTTGGATCTGGACTACCGTTTGATCGTCCTTTCATTTCTCAGTGTTAGGTGCGAGAGGTATACTAGGTAGTCTTGCTGAGGTACCCTTTTGACCATTCGGCCTAGTTGCATATCGAAAAGCTATAGAGACTGTTCCAAACTAGGACTGGATGCTCACCTGAAATGTTAGATTGTGTGAAAACTGCTTTATTTGAATAGTGAACCCTAGTTCCTGACAAAACTAGGACAGGGTAACCCTCCCTCCTCATAGAGGTGTTTTGGCTCTCTTTACCTGGTATGTGCTTTGCAATGAAACTGTACAGGGGTGCTTCATATCAGTGGTATAGTTGGTATCTATTTTGGGGCAGAATTCAGTGTAGAGTACAGTCACTCAGCTGTGATCATATCTGTTCTAGTGAAATTGGGCTGAGGTGCTGTCTGTTTTCTCTCTTCCTAGGTAGTCCTGGAACCATAGCTTTAGAAGGCTCCAATATCGCCCGAGTACCCTAGACTCATGTCGATAGACTTTGTAAGGACGACGACCTAGTTCAGGGGAAACTAGTGTTTACTTCACTGCTGTCGGTTACAAGGCGAAGGAGGATTAGACAGAATTCACCAATCCAGTTCTTACACTAGTCACCCCTCGACTCACCTGTGTCCAGTCAGGTTTAGGAACAGTCATCTACTACCAGTCCAGCACAAGACCAGTCACCTATTCCAATGGCACAGTATCCCCCGGCCAGTATAGAAGAACTGATACATCATTTGCAGCAGACAATTGAGACACTGCAACATGATGCGGTCCATCAAGTTGAGGTTACGGTCTGTCAGGCCGAGGTTATAACTAGGCTACAGCAACAACAACCGCAGCCAGCAACAGCCTTGGCATCACATGTACCCACCGCGGCTATCCCTGTGCCCGATACCACAACTAATGCTACGACTACTTAAGATCCACAAACCGAGGGTGTTCTGGTTTTCCCAGTCCAAGAAAAACCCATCCCAGCACAAACATCCAGAGCCCCAGTAAATAAAACAAAAGCACCGTTCGAATTTGAGGTTGATCCAACCGCGCTCAAAGTCAACAAGCTAGAAAAGCTGTTCAAAAAAGCATAGAGGGTCAACTCCATTCCAGACATAGAGGATGGGCACACTAAATCGGAAATTACCTTACCGAAGCGGTTCAAGATGCTGCATATTGACCACTTCGATGGCTCGGGGGATCCAATGGTGCATTTGCATCTGTTTTCTGATATCCTACAACCAATGGGTTTTACCCGACTATAGAAGTTGTCACTATTCAGTCGAACCATGTCTGGAATAGCTATCATCTGGTATGCTAAATTGGAGGACTCTGTGAAACAGAGTTGGTAAGAGTTGGCCGAATCATTCGTTGCCCAATATTCCTACAACACGCAGATCGAGGTCATAACTTATGATCTTAAGGTAACGCGTTAGGAACTGAAAGAGGGCTTTTCAGAGTTTGTTATTCGATGGAGGGAAAAGGCAGCTACGATGGCAAGTAGGCCTCCAGAGCAAGAGCAAGTCTGTATTATTGTTAGAAATCTGCATGAAAGACTATTACAGAAAATGATAGTCCTCCCGCTATTCAACTTCAAGGACATCCATGAGATTGGGGTTCAAATCGAGGATGCTATCAGGCAAGGGATCATTGTGGAGGATAATGAACCTATGAGGAGGAATGTTGTTCGCAGCTCCAATGGTAGCACAGCTGTAAATTGCTAAGAAGTAAACACTGTCACCACTCCCATCAATAGCCAAAAACCAACCACTTCAACTTGGCCCCAAGCCTGAAATTTCCATCCTCTTTACATGAGTCTCTATCAAGCCTTGAAAATGCTACTAGAAAAAGGATACCTAGAGCTCCTAGAACCCCGACCCCTCCCAAATCCTCTTCCACCAAGACATGACCCGCTAAATACTGTGCCTATCGTCAACAGCACAGTTATGATACAAACCGTTGCATCTGCCTCTGTCATAAGATTCAGGATTTTATTGACGAAGAGATCCTAGCTCCACCAAAAGGACCTCAGGCCACCACTAACCCATTGTCTTCACACCTCAACCTAATCCATACACTGCCTTCCACTTATAACCCCAGCATATGCATCACCCCGACCTATTTACCCAAGCCTGAGGTGTTCATTCTAGAAAGCATGGACTTGTGTATGATGGATGCACTTGAACCCCAATCATCTCAAACCCATGAACCCACTACTTCTGAGCTAATGAGCATGATTAAAGATCTTCAGAGAACTGTGGCAGATTTGGCCTTTGGGATTTTGGCTCCATCATTGACCACATCACATGCCAGAAATTCCATGCCAAAAGGCTCCCCAACCTTGGGGCGAGCTGCAATTAAAAATGGCCAACCAGAAGTTATCTCAAGTCTGGGTGATGACATGTCGACAACAACTGGGCTCTGCTCTGATAGCGACCCAATCCCTTGGCAAAGTGGAGGCAAGGGGCAAGAACAAGGCCGAGGCAAGTATTGATCCTTATGAATAGCTTTAGTAGGCTATTAAGGCATTGAAGGTCAAAGGGCTGAACAAACAGCAAGTGCTTCCAGTTATTGCAAAGACTGTGGATGACACTTTTGTCGCTCAGGTTGGAAGCATTTTGAATCCAGGGATAAACCATGAAAAGGGCTGTTGTACCAAAAACACCCCTTTCAGCTTCAATCCTACACCTATAAGAGGTCATCAAACCCAGTCAACACCTACCAACCCCTCTATCAACCCCTCTGTCAACCCTGGCAGGACTGGAAACCGCACCTTCAATCCCCTTTACATGACCTTGTCCAAATCTCTCCAAATCCTCATAAGACAAGGCCATCTCAAACCTCTAGACCCTCGGCCTCTCCCTGATCTCCTTCTATCCAGGTATAATTCTACCAAGTATTGTACCTTTCATCAATAAACCGGTCATGACACTGACGGTTGTTTTCGTCTTCGCCATGAAGTTCAAGATCTGATTGACAATAAGGTCATCACTCCACCGGTCCTACAAAGTCTATCGGCACTGGATCGATGAACTTGGGAGATAATGTGACTATGTGATCGGGGATGAACCACCTACTGATGGCACTCATTTTACTCCAAATGTGGTGGATGGAACACACTTTTTAGCACTTTGAAAATGCTATTTATTGTACTTTCAGACTTGGGTTTTGAGTCAGTCTTGTTGTGTTAAAGTCAGGTGATTTCGGGCGTGTTAACTCGGACATCACATCACTGTCTTGTTTTGTTTGTCTTTTTTACTCTTTGAGTTTGTTTCTAACATTAAGCTAGTTGCGTTAGAAGATCTGAATGAAATGACAGTACTTTTCCACTTACTTCTCTGTGCCTTTAAATCATTGCATTGACCAAAGTTTTTCAAAACTGTTTCCAAAACTATGATGAAAACAAAGAGGTAGAAATTCCTCGGGATTTGCAAAAATTTGATCAACTGAAAGGAAGAGAGGCCTGTTAAACCCTTGATGAATGAAATCATGTCTGTTAATGTCAGTACTAAGAAGGATCCTGGCTTGATGCCGATTGATTCTATATTGTCTTCAAAAGAGCACGAGTGATTAGTCGCTTTATTAAAAAGATTTCAAAAAATGTTTTGTGTGGTCCTACGAAGACATGCTTGGAATTGATCTTGAGATTGTACAACATAGGATCACTCTTCGCCTCAAGACTCGACCCCTCTGCTTGCAAACCTTGAACCTTGATTCAGAATGTTCAACAATCAATCACAATGAGGTTTGCATGGCCTACTTGGAAGCAATCCTTGAACAAGGGGCAATAAGGTCGTATGTCATCAAAGGAAAATTTTTAGTGAAGGACAATCAAGTTCAGATGGCTTAGAGATCCTACGACCGATCAAGTTCTTGTCCACGACACTAGGGGTAAATTCAGACCCAATTGGGTGGGCCCTTACATCATCAAGACTACATCATCAGCGAACATCAACCATTCTCCTAGATTCAGATGGCCTAGAGATCCTACGACCGATCAACATGGACATGTTAAACTTTTCTATCCTTAAGAGGCTCGCTGGGCCGAAAACTCGGAAGGGCAACCTAGGCAAAAGTTAGAGCAAGACAAAAAAAAAAAGAACAAAAATGAAAAAATGGAAACAAAGAACAAGAAAGGAAAACAAAAGAAGAAAAAAGAAAAATGAAAAGGAAAAATGGAGCTCGCATGGTTAGAAACCAGAAATGGTGGCCTTGGCAAAAGTTAGAGCACAAAAGCAGAGTGTTAATACCCGAGTGCACTTTACCCGGAACTATGTCAGGCTTGATTCCCATCTTTGGGATACGTAGATAGCTTCATTCTGAAGTTCGGCCCCAGCTATTTTTAGCTTCCTTGTCTCATCCATGTTGATTGGCTGATCCTTGTTCAACTCAGCTATCCTATCCATGTCTAATTGGCTCATCTTCATTCAAAATCGGTTGTCCTATTCCGTTGGAAGATTCAGCTGCAAGACAATTCAAGCTCAGATATGAGGTTGTGCATCTCAAGAGTTAATTCCAAGTTGGTTAAGCAGTAGCCATTTGCAAAAACGTTTTCTTTTTTTTTTTTTTTTTGAGGATTTTTAATGAGGTTGACTAATTTTCTCAGAAATTATTCCATTGTTTCAAAATTGGACCATTTCTTGGACCCAAAAAGGAAAATTTTTAGTGTTCATAGCCTGACTTACATGATTTCAAAGCAGAAAGTCGAACGAGCATGTTAATCTAACTCTCATGTTGGTCAAAATTTTTTTAACAGAAAGTCAAAAAACAAAAAATGGTCAAAATAATGAACTAGGGGCACAACCGAGTCAGGTTTTCTATCTTTTCCCCATTGTCAATGCACTCACCAAAAAGGGGCACAACTGAAGCTAACAACAGCGGCCAAAAACTACTCTTCCTCCAAGCAGTGAGGTACCAAGCCAAGTGTGAAGCACGAACTGGAAATAAAGTTGGATATTCGACCCCCTCATCTGGACGGGTTTGATCACACCCAAATTGGCTTTTGAACCGGAATGGGGACGTAGAAAACACAATGTGTGAGACCAATCAATTGTATACTTAACCGATGAAACATGTTGTAACTCATCTCAATCAAGTTAAGCCAAGGGCATCATCAACCGATGCCAGTTACAGATATGCTACACATCCAGTCGCACCACAACCCCCATGTGGGAAAGCTCACTAGTCATGAGTGAAAGAAGGAAAATCTAGCAAAATACCAGGGGCAAGAACCCACAACTTCCTATTTATCCATCAACCACCCATGGGAGGGATAAAAAATAAGAGAGATTAAAGAATAGAGAGATGCGCGTTGAGAGAAAAAGTGAGGAAAGGGCTTTTGAAAGAAATAGAGATTGATTGGCAGAGTGATATGAGACTCATAATTAAGAAAGGGTGGGAAACAATACCTGGAGAAGTAGTGGGCTCCCCGTGAACCGAGGGATTTTCCACTGGTGGAAAGCAAACATCTAAGTGTTGTATTCGTTGTTTTTGTTTTGAGTCTTGTTTTGAGTCGTTTGTTTGAGTCATTTTAACTGTGGTCAGTCGTTGGCTCAATACCAGGTCAAGAATTCTTTCTCAGTTCCAATTTCAAAATAAATTGTTTTGTGCTCAGAGTGCCGTGCTATTCTCTACATGATCTACAAAACATAATTTCTTTCTTTCATAAATTGTAGGGTCCACCCTTGATCAATAGAGGGAGCAACAGAATAACAACCTATCTAAAGCTACATACATTCCATATTGCAAACAAAAGAAAAGAGCAAAAATTTGGAGCATCTAAGTTTGTTTCAACTTCATTAATTTCCGAGATTGCATTCTGGATGCACCCTTCTCAGGCCTTGTCATTTCTCCAAAGTATGAATGTACCTCGACCTCAAGTAAGAATGTACCTCGACCTCAAGCTCAAGCCTACTTCATGTCAGAATGGCGATTAAAGTTTTCTCCTTGAACACCATTCCCCATTAGTGGTATCTTAGTAGGAGACCAACTGTGACAATGCAAACTAGAGTTCGAACGGCAATGCCTAGAACACAAAGGTTTGGAATTTCCGAGACTAAAGTCTGGTTTGAATACCCAGGGGTGTATCCTCGGCTTGAAATCTGTATGGCAGCCCCATAGATTGAGATAGCATGTGTGCGCCTCAATTCTAGATACTATACCAACCTAGTCTTTCACCCCATTGGAGAATAGGGAAAGTTGTGAATATAATTAGGAAGAAAAACAGCATCTGTGGCTTCTACATGCAGAGGTTACCCCTTGTTAGCATTTGAGGGCCTTTGAACTTTGAGTTGAAGGTAAGAGTTTGAAGAACACAAGAGAGAGATCCCCGTCAGAGTAGAGCAGTTCATCGCCACTCGACCCATGAGGTGCTTTCTAAAGCGCATCTTTGCCTGTTTATTGCATTCCCTAAAATCATGCACTACATTTCTTGTAACATGTATCATATCATCGCACTTCTTGCATTTATTTGCATCTTGTGTTATCTTGTATCATTTATCATTTTACACTGAGCAGCGTTTAGGATCGTTGTCCCTCGAGGCTTTTCTTAGGACCTCTTTTCACGATTTCAGCGTGGTTTGAGTATTCTTTTCCTCACACGATTTTAGCGTGTTTGGAATTTATCTCAGGGTGCGTGGAATGCGCCCCTGAATGGTTTTCTTAGGACCTCTTCTCATGATTTCAGCATAGTTTAAGTGTTCTTTTCCTCACATGATTTCAACATGTTTGGAATTTATCTTACGACACGTGGAACGCACCCCTGAGTGGTTTTCTTAGGACCTCTTCTCACGATTTCAGCGTTGTTAGAGTGTTCTTCTCCTCACACGATTTCAGCGTGCTTGGAATTTATCTCAGGACACGTGGAACGCGACCCTAAACGATTTTCTTAGGACCTCTTCTCATAATTTCAACGTGGTTAGAGTGTTCTTTTCCTCACACGATTTCAACGTGTTTGGAATTTATCTCAGAACGCGTGGAACGCGACCCTGAGCAATTTTCACGGGACCTTTTCTCACGAGTTCATCGTGGCTTGTGTGTTCCCTTTTCCTCACATGATTTCAGCGTGTTTGGGATTTGTTCTTCATCCTCTCACGATTCTAGCGTGGTTGGAGTATGTCACCCTATTCACCTACTGCATTTTCCATTACATTTATTGCATCATATCGTTTTATCGTCGTGCACCCTTTCAATGTTAAGCTTAGTTCGGCATGAGCTCATACATTTCCCTTATTGAAACATGGTTCTGTCATGTGTAAGTACCCATCTGCCCTGAGGCCAGTATTAAGGGTGTCAACACCTTTTCTATGTTAGACGTGGTTTGTTTTGTGTCCATGCCTTTTCTAGGCAAGACGTATTTCAGCTTGCGCCTTTTATTCACTTCATCCATTGCATCCACTGCATCATACTTTGTTTTGTTACATTCGAAGAAGATCATTCCTCACTTATATCATACCACCCAATTACTTGTACGCTTTCTCTTTCTATGAAAAACATAGTTCTGCATGTGTCCACACCCCTTTCACGTTAAAACATGGTTCTGTTATGTATAAACATCCATGTTGCGCTAAGGCTAGTATTGAGGATGTAGGCACTTAGTCAATGTTAGGCGTTGCTTGAATATTTTTCTATATCATTTGCATTAATTCGTTACATTGTGTATCATTTACATTCTGCTCCTGAACTACACGGGTTTGACTCCTTGCAAAGGGATACGTAGGCAACCCTCAAGTTTAACCAATTACAAATGCATTTTGTTTGTTTTCCCAAGTCTTACGGCCTTATCAAAATGGGTTGTCTTCGGGCTTTAACACTCACTCACGTCATTTCATGACTCTGAGCTCTGTCACAGAGGGGCAACTGTAGAAAACCCATTTTTGACCGCCCCTAAGACTTTGGCACCTCAGGTTGATCACTCGATGATGAAAGTTATGTTGTACAAACGTTCGATTTCTTCAATAAGAAGAGCTTCTAAATCCCAACCTTACACCCCATTTTGGACCAAAACTATTTTGACCAAAGCTGTTTTAGACCTTAAAACCCTCTCTTTCAAAAAAAATTTGAAAATGTTTCTACGATGTTCAGAGACTCGCATTTCGTTAAATACTGCACTTTTCAGTAAACCAAGAAAGGACAAAGTGGAAATAAATGGAAGGGAGGTGAACTGTTTGAAAAATCTTTTTAAACATCTTATTTAGAGGTTTGGAGTAGAAGAAAATAGGAGGGGATGAAAGAAAACTAGTTGGGGAAATGGTTGAGCATGAAACCATTAAGAGAGAACTGGGCAGCCTTCACTAGATCAAGCCTATCTCTTTGCACACTTAGAATTTTAGTTGTGAGGCCACCATCATTGGGAATTGGACTTCTAGGGCTTCAATTTAGACACAAGAATCTCCTAAAGCCAAGTCTGGATGGGGAAGATATCCAGATGAGGAAGATATGGCCGCTTGAAGTTAGGGATCAATCCGGTTAAGATAGAAATGAGAAACCTTTACTCAAATAGGCATATCTCCTTGTAAGCTTAGAATTTAGATGTGAGCATGCCACCATTGGAAAATAGACTTATGGGGCTTCAATTCAGACTCAAGAATGGCCTAAAACCAAGTCCGGATGAAGGAGATATGCCCGTTTAAAGTTGGGCTTGGAAGCCGATTTTTTGTGGCCGGCAGGCCACCATTTGTGGCTGGCAATTCACATTTCTGGCCTATCAGCTACTGGTGAAAAACATAGATATTTTTTGCAACTTGTCGCCCAAAAGCTCCAGCTATTCCAGGCATGATATTTTCGACCTGAGGGGCAGTTTTTCTATATATAGGGGGCCTTCCCTTGTGATTTAAGGTTACAAAAAATTCTAAAACCTCAAATTCTTGAAATTCTCTCTCTATCTCTATCTTGCAACCTATACACCTTCTCTCTACACTTCCTAAACCAATATTGGAGATCTCCTTGTTGAGATTATTGAGCCCAAATTTTAGCCCTTGAGGGTGAGAACTTGTTGGTTTGTGAACAAAAGTGTTATTCCTTTTCAAGAGGTATAACTACTAACTCCTTTGCACTACTTATTTTCTATCTTTTCTTGCTGATTTTGAACTATTTTTCAACTACTTTTATGGGCTAAAGTTTGTGGTTTAAGGCTATTAAAGGTAGAGGGGTTAGTCACCTTTCTTTGAACCTTGTTCTCTATGCCTTTAAACTTGTGTTTCCCATCTCTTCATCAACTTCTTTTGAGCTTTTTACCACTAATTTTCAGAGATATTCAGAGGCTAAAAAAGTGATTTTGAAGTCCCAAAAATGGAGGGGTTAGCCACCCCTCCTTTAGCTTGTTTACTAGCTTAAAATGCTCCATGTTTTAGCTTATTGTTCTAGCTATATTTATCTTAATTCCAGCATCTTTTAGGACTTATTTAACACTATTTTAGGACCTTTTTTAAGTGTTCGTTGCATTTAAGCCTTATATTGAATGCTTGTAGTATAATTGTCCTCATGAGTTTGGTGTTTTAGGCCTTAGACACCACCTTATTTGAGTTGATTGCATTTATTTAGTGCTTTTTTTTACTTGTTCTCACCTTTAATCACCTCTGCAACCTCTCTCCATTCTTGGCTTTTCGTTTGCTTTGCAAGTGGTTTCAAATTATTGGTTTGTTTAAGCATGAGATGGAGGTGTCATGCTTAACAGTTTAAACCCTTTGGGGGTTGATTACTAACGGTATAATATCTCTTTCATGCCCAAAGCAACACTTGGTTTGAGCCCTTGTTCCATTAGAGGACTTAAATTCACTTGTCGACTTAATTGATTAAAGAATTGAGAGGTAGCTAAAATGGAGTAATAAAATTGGTTACTAAAAAAGGGCAAGATAATAATTTTGTTTGGGTTCAATCGGACATTAATTGAACCCTTGAGTCTTGAGTCATTTCAAACTTATTAGTGATGAAAATGATTCAAAATTTATTGTTAACTACTTCCCTTCATCTTTCATGATAGGGACGTGGTTTTGAGAGTCTTGTTTTATTGCATTTATTGAATTTGTGCACTCGATTTATAAGCCATCATGCGATGAAATTGCATCCATTAGTGGTTTGTGAATCAAACTTGCTACTCCTTTGAGTTGTTCAAATGATAAGGAGGGCTAAATTGTGTGAACAAACCCTTGAGAACACCCTGTCCTTGCTTTGTTTCCTCTTTGTTGTAGCAGGACAATTTAGTCATCAGTGGCCGGCAGGCCATCATCAGTGGACGGCAGGCCCTCTGCCGGCCACCAGTGCAAAATCCAGTAGTGTACTTTTGAAGCAGAACAGAGTTAGTCCTGAGGTCGAAATCAGTGCAAATGTTCTACTTTACAACAGAGGCATTCAGTAGCAGAAACAGTAGCTTTTTCAGGTGGAAAGTCCGTGCATGCATAAGCATTCCTCGTTTCCTGAAGAAGAGTAATTTGAGTAGTTGATTTGGTTACTTTATTTTGTAATTAATTAGTTAGCTAATTTTACCTTGTAGTAATTAGTTAGCTAGAATAGTTAATTAATTCGGTTTGTAATAATTAGTTAAGTAGTTTAGCTAAATTATTCATTTGGGTTTGTAATAGTTTCTTAATTAGTTTAGCTTAGCTAGTTAGTTTATTCGGATCATCCTATGTGAGGGCGCAATGTTGTAATAATGTGCATGTCTTCCAACCCCACATCTTTCTCCCTTTTATTTACCTGCTTATGATGGTTAGATTAGAGCATCATGTTTTATTTAGCATACCTCATGTTTGCATCCTCTTGTATTGCATGCATCGAAGCACGGTTCATCATTTTAACTTGCATTGTTAGTTAATACTTCTTTGAATACGTGCTTAGACCTCATATTATCAAATTGATTCATTTTCCATTTTAGTAGTCAAGCCTAGTAAATTGCATATCGCATGTATTTCCTTAGTCATATCGCATAGTTAGGAATCATGCATTTTTCTAACTCGTTTCTCTTTTGGCTTGGAGTACTGGGTGAACCTTTACTCGCTTTAGCATACCGCATGTTGATGTTGCCATGTTTAGCATGATTTCCATGAGGCTAATTGCTTAAGTTCTATAATTGCTTGAATGCCCGTGGATGAAGGCTAACTGCTTGAATTGGAATAATTTAAGTAATGTTCATTTGCGATCACTTTTTAAAGTGGTACATATTCGAAACAATTTTCAAAACAAACATGAGTCAAATGTTCCAATTCTTGCAAGTTAGTCTATACTTGTGTGCGCATCACATAGTAATGCTAGCCTAATAAATCGGAACATGAGCATATAATGTAGATAAGATTCATATCATGATTAGTAGGGGCCAATCTTTGAACGGGCAAGCGGGGCTGCTCAATTCATGACCTTCCCCTCTCGTACCTAAGTTCTCGAACCGAGACAATCTTGGTGATGCTGGACACGTGGCCTTTGGCACGAGTCATGGGTTTCCTAAATTTTCCTAAAAAAATAAATATATTTAGGTGGCAATTCTGTATCTCGCAAAGCAGTCCATTTTCGACATTTTTGCGTCAAAATCGATTTTCCAAAAAGCATTTTCCGGATTTGGACTCTTTAGTGTGTATCTGTTTCACATTGCAGTTATGGAATCAGATTCAGAACCCCGAGAGTCCGATACTGTAGGGCTTATTCGTCTTCTGAAAGGGGGCACGAAAGGTCGAGCTACACAGTCTTGTAGGGGATAATTTTTGGGGAAAAACTGACTTATCGGAACGGGGCAGTCCGGGCCCCCGTCAGGCCGGGTTCAAATTGCCATCCCTAATGTGAATGGGCTCTACATATGCTTCCATTACATTTGATCAAATTTTCCTGTTGAAAGTAAATTCCCCAAACTTCAGCACAACAACTCGGGGTCAATGGGACAGATTAATTATTATGCCTACGTCTTATATATTAATGATTTTTTTTTATTATTTTAATCAGTCAATAGATTGGTACAGATCAAACTTATTTAAAAATTTGAAAATCACGTTTCACAAGTAAGCCTAAATGTTACGAACCAAATCAAATTGAATTGGTTTACATATTTTTTATTAGACTTATATTATTAAATTTTACTCATTTATTTTTTCTTTTTTAATAATTCATAAGATCAAATTAATTAATGCTATTAAAACAATCAAATTAAAGTATAAATTTACTAGATTAACAAATTATGACAATGATAATGTTATATGTAAAAAGTTGAGAGTTAGGAAGATATCACCAGTTACTGTTACTGTCAAATTTAATTTTAACAAATTGTATTTTATGTATATTTTTAAATACAATTTATAAAGATAATAAGAGTTTTCAAATGTTGTTATTTTTTTTTTTAAAACAGAACAATATTGATTTTAATGTATTAAAATTGAATTTAGCAGTGTTATTTTTCTGGATTTATCCATACAGGCTTGTACAGGCCGGATTAATGGGCGGGCTTAGTTTTCAAACTTTTGTTCAAAGTTCTAAATCATCTTCTATGGGATAGGACGAGCTAGGCCGTCAAACAGACTGAAATGAGCCACAAAACGGTTGGTGGGATTAGATAACACCATATTTTTTCCCAACGAATCATTTGATGACTCCTAACAGCAACCATCTTTCGTCTCCACACTATAGACAATAGCATCTGTGGAGATTGTAACACCCCGAAAATAACACAATAATTCAATAGTAAAGACTAATACAAAATGACATAAACAGAGTATTAGGCTTTCATTAACCAGAGTCCATTTACAAAAGGGCACGTGCATTACACATTCATAAGCTCTACCCTGAATCTATAGCATGTGACACCAAACAAAATGATCAACGAAATAAATGCCCTATGGGCTTACATCTTTCCAAGATAGTTCTTGGTTACAACAAAAGTGAGCCTAGCTCAACACAATTTAAAGCTCTTGGCCATATAAAAATAGATATAACAAAATACAAGCTTTTGCTTCCAATCCCTCCAAGCTATTGCCTTGGCGGAGGCATATTACCAGCACTTGAAAATGATTTTTCCCAAATAGGGTGAACCAAAGCCCAGTAGAAACATTCTAGTACAATATATGAATCTTAACAAAGGTATAAGTATGAAGTGCAAGTCTAATGCCCATTATGGTATCAATCATATCCTACAAGATCGTAATATATCAAATTCCTTTATTCCAGTGCGTTTTATCTCACTTTCATTCAAGTCAATTCATTTCACCTCAATTCACAAGTCATGTTCATATTATCCAGACAACCCAACTGTGACTACAACTCAGTGGTTCTCAAACATATATAATCAATAGACAACACTTCAATTTTCCATTTTACAAAAATTTCGTCCGCAGGAATCGACACTGTAGACACCTCATTTTTTACCGCCCTTAAGACTTGGGTGCCATTGATTGATCACTCGATGATGAAAGTTGTGATGTGCAAATGTTCGATTTCCTCAGCAAAAAGAGCTCTAAATCCCAACCTTACACCCCATTTTGGAACAAAACTATTTTGACCAAACTATTTTAAACCTTAAAACCCTCTCTTTCAAAATAGTTTTTGAAAATTCTTCTACGATGCTCCAAGGCTTGCATTTCGTTAAATGTTGCACTTTTTGGTAAACCGAGCAAGGACAAAGTGGAAATAAATGAGAGAGAGGTGAACTCTTTGAAAAATCTTGCAAAACATCTTATTTAGAGGTTTGGAGTTGAAGAAAATTGGAGGAGAATGAAGAAACCTAGTTGGGGAGGTAGTTGGGCATAAACCGTTAAGGGAGAAATTGGGCAGCCTTCACTAAATTAGGCTCATCCTTTTGTACACTTGGACATAAGTTGTGAGGCCACCACCATTGGAAAGTGGATTTCCGAGGCTTTAATTTAGACTTAAGAATGACCTACAAAGGAGTCTGGATGAAGGAGATATGCCCATTTGAAGTTGGGCCTGGAAGTAGATTTTTGATGGCCGACCGGCCATCATTGGTGACCGATCGGCCACCATTGAATGCCGACTGGCCATCACTGAAACTTGTCAGCCAATGGTGAAAAACCAAGATATTTTTGTGCCAGCTATCCCCCAAAAGCTCCAGGTGTCTAGGGCTTGATATTTTCTACCTAAGGGGCAGTTTTTCTATATATAGAAGGCCTCTCTTCTTGCTTTGAAGGTTAGAAAACATTAGGAGTGAAATATTTTGAAAAAATATCCTCTCTCTCTCTCTCTACGATTCTCTCTCTTTTGCAACTTGCATAGCCTATGCCCAAACACACCAAAGCAAACCTAGAGAGCTTCTTGCTGAGATGATTTCAGCTTGGATTTGAGCTTTTGAAGCACTTGAGAGTGTGGAAAGTGGTGGTTTATGGCTTAAGGGTTCACTCCTCTCCAAGAGGTATACTTGCTCTTGCCTTTGTACCATCGTTACACCATTGGTTTTCTATCTTTTCTTGCCGTTTTTAAGCTCTTTAAAACCTATTTTTCTGGGCTGAAGCTTATGGTGTAAGGCTCTTAAAGGGAGAGGGGTTAATTACCCTTCTTTGAACCTTGCTCTCTAAGCCTTTCCACTTGTGTTTCCCATTCTTTCATCAATTTTTTTTGAGTTTTTTACCACTGATTTTCAAAGATTTTCAGAGGCTAAAAAAGTGGTTTTGAAATCCCAAAAATGGAGGCGTTAGCCACCCCTCATTTGGCTTGTTTACTAGCTTAAATTGCCATGTTGTAGCTTATTGTTTTAGCTACTTTTGTCTTCATTCCAGCATGTTTTCCAACTGATTTTAGGCTATAAAACTCTGTGTTTTTGGGCTGAAGCTTGGGTCCTAAGGCCATTAAAGGTTGAGGGGCTGATAACTTTTCTCTGTACCTTATTTTGGAGGCCTTTGATTTTGTGTTTCCCACCCTTACATCATCTCTTTCAGAGCTTTTAACCACTGAATTTCAGAGTATTTTCAGTGGTAAAAATCATATTTTGAGGTCCAAATTTGGAGGGGTTAGTCTCCCCTCCTTGTGTCTTGTTTGCATGCTTAGTTAGCTTCACATGTTAGCATGTTTTTCTAGCTTAACTTTGCTCAAGTCCAGCATGTTTTAGTTTCTGAAATAACCTATTTTAGCTCTGTTTCGGGCTGGTTAGTTTGTTTGAGTCTTATTTTGCATAGTTGTAGTGTTAATTCCTTCACTAGTTTAGTGTTTTAAGGCCTTAACCATCATTGGTGTGAGTTGGTTGCATGTTTTTAGTGCTTTTATCATTCAATTTCAGCACATACAATTTCTACAATCTCCCTCATTTCTTCACTTTTTCATTTTCTTTGAGGGCTGTTTCAACCTTAGGGTTATTTAAGCTTGAGGTTAAGGCTCATGCTTAATGGTTTAATCCTCTTTTGAGGGTTCGTTACCAACGGCATGAAGTTTCCCTCATGCCTTAAACTACCCCTTGGTTGACACTTCTTTCACTTTAGAAGACACTCACCAATGGACTAATGGATTAATGAATGGTTTGGTAACTAAAATGAGTAAACAAAATTTGACAAGTAAAAGTGTCCAAGATAAACATTCTTTGTGTTGCATTGCATGTGTTCAAATGGATGTTAATTTGAACACAAGGAAAATGGGACATTTCATACTCAAAGTGATGAAATGTGTCATTTTCCTAGGTCACCATTGCCCTTGATCATGCATGATAGGGTGGTGGTCATTTTGGTCTTGTTTGTGCATTTATTGAACTTGTACAAACTTGGTCCCTTAGCCATCATGCATGGAAATTGCTTGATTGATGGTTTGAGGGCCAAGAGTTTCTCTCATTTGAGCTTGTGTGATGATAATAAGGGTGGACAGTACAAACAACCTGTGAGAATACATTATTTTGCTCTCTGTTGTGGCATGGAGGTGTGAACCATCAGTGGTTGACAACCACCATCAGTGGCCGACCGGCCACCATTGGTAGCCGACCGGCCCCTTGTCCCTCCTGTCGGCCATCAATAATTTTGGCACAGTGTGTTCCTGAGGTGAAGCAGAGGTGTTCTGGAAGTTGGCAGAATTTTCAGTGATCCAATGTGCAAACAGAGGCTTACAGCAGTAAAATAGTGGCTTTTCGGGTGGAAACCAAGCACGTGCATGAGCCTCCCTTGCATTTCATGCTTACTTATCGCTTAGATATCTAGCTTACATTTGTGTTGTAATTAATTAGCTGTAGCTAATTAAAATGTTCTCAATAATTAGTTAGTTTAACTAGTTATTCGTTTTTGGTTTGTAATAATTAATTAGCTAGAATAGTTAATTAGTTTCAGTTTGTAATAATTAGTTAGCTTAATTAGCATAGCGAGTTAGTTAGCTTATTTATTCAGACCCTCCTTCGCGAGGGCATAATGTTGTAATAAATGTGCGTGCGTGTGTGTATGTCTTCCAACCCCGCGTCTTTCTCCCTTTTATTTAATTACTTTTGATGGTTAGATTAGGGTCATGTTTCAATTAGCATATCTCATGCTTGCATACATTCATTTTGTCTTACATGCACCGACGCTCGGCGTATCATTCAAACTGCATTGCAATTTCAAATACTTCTTTGAATACATGTTTAATCGCATGTTCAAATCGATTCGTACGTCATGTTAGTAGCCGAACCTATTAATTGCATTATTGCATGTATTGCATTAGGCATCTTACATAGTTAGGATCATGCATCTTTCTAACTAGTTTCTATTTTGGCTTGGAGTACTCGGTGAGTTTTTATACTTTACATACTTGCATGGGTGTGATTGCCATATTGCCATGTTTCGCATGTTTGCCATGAGGCAATGTGCTTAAATGCTAAACTGTATGAATGCCTGTGGATAAAGGCTCGTTGTTTGAATTGGAACGATTCAACAAATGTGCATTTTAAGCCCACTTTGTTGAGTGGCAAATCCCCATCTTTTAAGCCCACTTGAGATGGCAAATTCAAACCATTTTCGCAAACAAACATGAGCTGAATTGTTCCAAATTGAGCAAACTAGTCTATTCTTGTACGCTTGTGCGCATCACATAGTAAGGTTAGTCTAATAATCAGGACAAGAGCACATAATGTTTATAAAACATCATATCATGATTAGTAGAGGTCGTTCTTTTGATCGGGCGAGCGGGGGTGCTCAATTCATGATCTTCCCCTCTCGTACATAAGTTCCCGAGCCGAGGCAACTTTGGTGATGATGGACACGTGGCCTTTGGCACGAGTCAGGGTTTCCTAAATTTTTCCAAAATAAAATATTTAGGTGGCGACTCTGTATCTGGTGAAACAGTCTAATTTTGGCATATTCGATTTAAAATCAGTTTTCCGAAACGATTTGCTGGATTTGGACTCTTTGGTGTTTATCAGTTTCACATTGCACTTGTGAGACTAGATTCTGAACCGCAGGAGTCCAAACAGTGAGGCCTTTCATTTCAAACCTTTCCGAAAGGCGGAGTGCGGAAAGAGGCGAGTCCACAGGCACCCATGTATACGCGCGATTTTCGGGACTTCCGCCCAGGACATACAGGCCAACTTAATTCAATAGAGTCCATCCCCTTTCTCCTTTCACATATGGAGTGTATCCCCTTTCTCCTCCCAAATATCATACATATACAATGTATTACAACACAGTCATATTCAATGACAACCAATATGAAATTAGTTTCAATTCACGTAATCCTCATGTAATTTCAATAACAATCATGGCTATCCTCCACCGATAGCCCAAAACAGATATTTCTAAACAGATATACAATCTTTACAACAGATAAAGTATCCAAATTCACGTAGGTGTGAGACAATAGATATCTAACTCCACCATCCATATAAACAACCTCCCAATTTTACACTTTCATTACCAACTTCATTATGTACACAAAATAATTATTTGAGTCATTTTACGGCAAAACTCCCCTTTTTCCCAAGACCCCTTCAACTGATCAAACAAATCATCTATACAAGGCATTAGGCATTTGTTCTTGACAGTTACCCGATTCAACTTCCGGTAATCTATACAAAGTCGCAACACACCATCTTTTTTTTTAAGCAAAAAGAGCTGATGCTCCCCATGGCGAGGTACTAGGGCAAATAAAACCCTTATCTAACAATTCTTGGAGTTAAATCTTCTGCTCACTCAACTCGACAAGTGCAAATCTATATGGTGCCATAGAAATCGGTGTCGAACCAGGCACTAGGTCAATAGAGAACTCGATCTCTCAGTGAGGTGGTAAACTGGTAAGATCCTCCCAAAAAACATCTGGGTATTCACAAACTACGCTTGGCAACTCAACTGAGACTTTATCACACTCAGTACCCAAGAAGTTGGCAAGAAGACAATTAAGCTCACTCTGACCACGGTGATCATATACCGGTGATAAGATTCTATCCATCTGGTCTCCCAAAAATTAAAAGCAATCACCGCTTAAAGTACATATAGTAACCCTTTAACAGTAGCAGTCTATAACAACCCGATAGAATGACAACCAGTCCATACCCAATATAACGTCGAAGCTAGATATATCAATCAACACAAATGCAAAAGAAAGTCAACGACCTGCAACCTCTATGTCACAACCCCGACACCCTTGCTTCAAAATAACCTCACCACCAATAGATGACTCTACACAGATATGGGATGCTAACTGAGCCAACTCTAACCCTAAAAGCGATGCAAATGAAAACGAGCTAAATGAATGAGATGCACCTGTATACATCAACCCATTAGCAACCGAATTGCAAAACAAGAAGGTACCTCTCACTATCGAAGGCACAAGTACTAGATCTGGCATGGTAACAACATACACACACGCCCTATTGGCCTTTGATCTACTTGCTCTCCGCTCGGAGCGTAGGCCTGCTGCACTGACTGAGCCGAAGAGGCTCCTTGATTTACCCTTAAGGCCTATAATGACTGAGCTGGCTGGTGACTTTGTGTCAGTCTCGACCCAGACGCACCAGGTGTGCCATCTAACTGTGGGCAAAATTTCTTCATGTGCCCGCCTACCCACCATGATAACAAGTGAGCGGCTGTCCTCTCCCTTGACTTGGGCTTTGAGAATGAGCCGAAGACGGTGCAGGCTGTTGCCCTTCTCCTCTCTTCGAGCAAGCCGGAGACTTGTGGCCCAACTGACCACACTTGAAACAAGTGAAATCTCCCTGACCACCTTTCCCAAAACCTGAACTCGGTACTAGAAAAGTGGACCTCAACTAAGCTCCCTAGGACAGCTGTGAGTTAGAACCCCTCTACCTCTTACTGTCCCCTTCAATGTCCTGGCTCCTCCTGGAGCTTAGGGATGGCAATTTAAACCCGGCCCGACGGGGACCTGACCCCCAGACCCCAATTAGAGCGGTTTTTTCTCGAAAAATACACCCAATGGGCCGAGGATGGTATTTAAAAATAAATACCGGATAATGTTCGGGCCAGGGACGGTGATACATTTCCCAGCCCCGTCCCCGGCCCCGCCCGCCCCCGCGCTTCTCCCAGAAATAAAATTACTACTTTACCCCTATGTATATACATATATGCATGTCTTTATGTTGGCAGTGCCACAGTGCCACTTCGCTGCTGTGTGAGAAAAATGGAGTGAGAGGGAGTTGCGTGAGAAAAATGAAATGAGAGGGAGGGAAGGAGAGAGGAGGGAGGGAGAGAGAGAGAGAGAGAGTTGATCCTCCGCAAGAGAAGAGCTGCTCTGCCGACCTCCTTCACCGCCCTCCTCCGCCGATCTCACAGCGTCGCTCCTCCACCGCCCTCCTCTACTGATCTCCTTCGCCGCCTCCTTCGCCGCCCTCCTCCGCCGCCCGACTCTTTCCGTCTCTCTTTCTCTATGTGTTATATATACATATATATATATATATATATTAGATTGCAGCTTAGATCTATATATATTAAATTGATTTGTGTGTTGTTGATGTTGTTTGATGATATTGTTATTGATGATGTTGATGTTGAGGATGTTGTTGCAACTCAGATCTATCTCTCTACTGTTTTTTTTTATTTTTTATTCGGGGAATTTTCAAGGTTGGGAAAACCCGATCCCCGTTAGGGGATGGAGATGGGGATGGTAATAGGTTCCCCATCGGGGATCGGGGCCGGGGACGGGGACGGGGACTTTTTCACCATCAGGGATCGGGGATGGGCAGGGTGATCCCTGGCCTCGCCCCGCCCTGTTGCCATTCCTACTAGAGCCCCTCATCCTCTCCTGCTCCATCTGCATCACGGTCTCAAGATAAGCTGCCACCTCCACAAGGTGTCCATAATTCCAAATCATCGACCCGGTCACTTTAAACATAAGCCCGGACCTCAGCCTCTTCTCAAACTCTAGACAACAGCGCTCTTCAGTCGCCACTAACTCTGGTGTAACCCTAGAGAGACTAGTGAATGCGTCCTCAAACTCGGCCATTGGTACGCTCAACTGCTTGAGCTAAGAAAACTGATCCTTCAACTTCTCCCTAACAGTGGGAGGCAAGAACTTGTCCGGGACGGCGTCAATGAAAGCCTCCCAAGTCACTCCGATGCACCCACATACATACTTCCACTATTGACTTGCATCTCCCTTCAACTAGAAAGATGCCAAGGTCACCCTCAAACCTTCATCTTCGATGCCGAGAGTCTCAAATGTCTTCACCATCTACTCTAGCCACTTATCCGATCCAGTGGCTCCTTAGGATCACCCAAAAACTCATCCAGATTCGAGTAGAATAAATTTTGCTTTAGAAAAGATGGCCCCGCCTCAGCTACTTAGGCTTGGACTTGATTCTCAACCCTAGGAATGTCAATGGATTCCCTCAATGCTCTGGCCATTTCGCGGGCTAAGGCGCCCATGGCCTGTTGACCAATTGGTTCGGCCGCATTAGCCTGACCAACACCCTCCTCCTGTACCGGAATATCATCTGGTATCTGCATCTCCTGCCGTCTAGGCCTACCATGTCTACCACTACATCCACGTCCTGACATCCTAAAGAAGGTAACAAAAGAGATTAGCACATTTACAAATGCGTCGTAGCTAATTCACTCACGTCCTAATCTGTTGGATAACGGTAATTCACTCCACATAAGCACGTAGTCACATAAACACATACGAATTATGATCGTCTCGTGGCGTTACCAGAGTTTCAATTAGAAATAGCAGTAATCAAGTTCTTTTCTAATAGGACTTCTAGAAACCTGTAGACTCAATCAACATCCTAGAAATTAAATCTCATACCCGTATAATCGCATAAGCATGTTATCATATAAGCACATATCGTTTGAACTAAAGTCTCTAGCAAGCAAGACAAACCCATTGTGGTATTAACCACCCCCCACGTACCCAAAGTATTCAACTCTAGTACGCTCTGATACCAAGTTATAGCGCCACAGAAATAACACAATAATTCAATAGTAAAGACTAATACAAAATGACATAGACAGAGTATTAGGCTTTCATTAACCAGAGTCCATTTACAAAAGGGCACATGCATTACACATTCATAAGCTCTACCATGAATCTATAGCATGTGACGCCAAACTAAATGATCAATGAAATAAATGCCCTACGGGCTTAAATCTTTCCAAGATAGTTCTTGGTTACAACAAAAATGAGCGTAGCTCAACACAATTTAATGCCCTTGGCTATACAAAAATAGATATAACAAAAACAAAAGCTCTTGCTTTCAATCCCTCCAAGCTACTGCCTTGGCAGAGGCATATTACCGGCACCTGAAAATAGTTTTTCCCAAATAGGATGAGCCAAAGCCCAGCAGAAACATTCTAGCGCAATATATGAATCTTAACAAAGGTATAAGTATGAAGTCCAGGTCAAATGCCCATTGTGGTGTCAATCATATCGTCCAAGATTGTAATATATCAAATTCCTTTATTCCAATGCGTTTTATCTCACTTTCATTCATGTCAATTCATTTCACCTCAATTCATGAGTCATGTTCATTATTATCTAGACAACTCAACTAAGACTATAACTCAATGCTTCTTAAACATATATAATCAATACACAGCACTTCAATTTGCCATTTTACAAAAATTTCATCCGCGGGAATCGGCACCTATATACACGCGCAGTTTTCGGGACTTACACCCAGGACACACAGGCTAGCTTAATTCCATGGAGTCTATCCCCTTTCTCTTCCCACATATGGAGTGCATCCCATTTCTCTTCCCAAATAGCATACATATACAATGTATTACAACACAGTCATATTCAATGACAACCAATAAGAAATTAGTTTCAATTCGCCTAATCCTCGTGCAATTTCTACAACGATCATGGCAATCCTCCACCAATAGCTCAAAACAGATATTTCTAAACAGATATACAATCTTTACAACAGATAAAGTATCCAAATTCACATAGGTGTGAGATAATACATATCTTACTCCAGCATTCATATAAACAACCTCTCAATTTCACACTTTCACTACCAATTTCATTATTTATACAAAATAATCATTAGAGTCATTTTAGGACAAAACTCCCATTTTTCCCAATTTCATCCCAAACACCAAAAATCAACCCTTTTAGCACAATCTAAGCTCACAATTACGCCCATAACCATTTCCACTACATTCATTTGAAAACCGTCCTTGTGATTTTAAACCAAAACCCTAGGTTTGTTCAAAACTACCCCAAATCCCAATCTTTCTTACACAAAAACAAATAACTAAGCTAAAACTCATAGAAGAGTGTAGAGAGTCCCTACCTCAAGCTTAGAAGACTAAAGGAAGAGATAGAGAAACTTCAAAGATGCCAAAAGCAAGCTTTCATGGATCAAAAGAGAGCTCTTGAGACGCACTACCTTTTTAACAAAGGCACACGGTGTAACAACCCTCATACTGTTTACTGATTAAGGACTGATCGATTACCGATAATCACCGATTACTGCTAAACGGAACTGATAACTGACTGATAATCAAACTGAATGAAATACCGAACTGACTGACTGAAATTGAAACTGAATTGACTGAGTATATGTTAGTTAATTGCATTCTATCTGTTTGATTGCCTGATTATCTGTTCATATTTATATGTTTAAACTGCTAATTGAAGGCCTTATCGGCGGCCGAATTAGAAACCGATTGATGTTCCATGACCCTCATAATTAATGTGATTTTACGGTATATTTATCTGAAAACTGATTAGGTATGATTAAATTAGATTAAAATAAGCCAATTAAAGAGTTTGCCGTATTTACCATTTTGCCACTATCTCATATACACACACTTGAGCCTTATACTTGAATCAAACACATTTGCTCAGCCATTTTCTTGTGCTTAACCGACCAAGAGAGGGAGAGGGAGAGAAATTGAGTTCTACCTTGTGAATTGCTTGGAAATTGAAGGAATTGGAACATAGGTTGCAAATTTAACTTCCACACCTTGTAACTAAAGCTCTAGGTAAGGAATTCAACCCCTCTTTGTTGTGTTTGAGCTCATTCATGTTAGATTCTTGAGCCTCTAGTGATTCAAGTCTAGAATTGGTTCATTGTGTTGATTTGGAACTCATTTCATGCATGCATGTTTGTAATGTAGATATTTGAGTTGTTTTCATGGCAAAAGGTTACATGCATGTCCATCTTTTGGTCATACCCCATGAATTCATCATGTTCTTGAAGAAATGAGTCCATTTGAACAAGCTTTGAAGATTTAATTTGGTTTAAAACTCATACATGACATGCTTGAATGTTGTTCTTGAAAATGGGTTTGAATGTGGTTTTAATTGACTCATCTTTGGGGTTTGAATTCACAAATTGAGCTTTGAAACTTGTTATACATTGAATTTAATGATGTTTTCCAGAATTTGGGCCCAAGAGGTCGAGTTTGGAGTGGTTGAATGCTTGGTTTGAGCTTGGAAGGCAGATCTGGAAATTCCAGATTTGGCTTCCTCGCTCGAGCGAAGGATTCCCCGCTCGAGCGAGAACCTTTGTCCAGGGCTCCGCTCGAGCGACCATCGAGCGACCATCGCGCGTAAAATCACAGCATCCAGTATTTTTACTGTTTTGCAGACCGCTCGAGCGAAGGATTCCTCGCTCGAGCGAAGCCTTTGATTTTGGACTTACGCTCGAGCGTAGAAAGTCTCGCTCGAGCGAGGCTCCTATTTTCAGCAAACTTTGCAAAATATTTTCTAAGTGTATTTTTGCATCCTCATCCCATCCTAGGCATTCTTAGGCCTAGTTTGAGGCATCTTGATGAGGATATCATTGTAGAACACACCAAGGCAAATTAGGGATTAAGTTATGAGATTTCCCAACTGTGTAGTTTAGTGTGTTCAACCTGTGAACTGTGTAGGGTTGGCAACTGGGGAGACACGCTCTAGCATACTGTAGCCCAGAACTCTGTGAGTAACAATTGTGTAAAGATATGTTCAACTGATATCTTTTGAATACTGAACTGAACTGTTTACTGAACTGGTATTATTTACTGAATGAATGTATGTCCTTTATTTCTGAACTATACTGTTACTGTAAGGACATTCATTCTAAACCTCTTTACGCTTTATGTTATTCACTGGGCTTTAGCTCACTGCTCATATATATATGTAGGTGTACAGGCACCAGATCGGAGCTAGGAGCGTCAGGGTAACTCCAGTTTTGTCAAGCCAGCCTTTGTGCCTCACTCCGAGGTTTCGAGTTGCCATGCTATGGCTTGGGGGTGTCTTGTTTGTTTTTCCCCCTTCTGTACTGTTTTTACTGTTCTGTACAGACTGAGTGTTACTGTACTGTTATCTAAGGTCGAGTCCCTAGTTTGAATGATTGTAAATATTGTGTATACTGTTCTGTACTGGTTATGTATAAATGTACGAAAAGCCTTTCTGCATACAGACCGTCACAGCTCAATGGACACTATTTATTTACTGTATTGGCTTCCGCCAGGCCCTGTACTCTATTTACTGTATTACTGTTCTGCAGGCCTTCGGTAATCTCGGATTACTGGCCGGTTACGGAGCTAAACCCATAGGGCCGGGTTTGGGTCGTGACACACGGGTAGAGAGATCACTAGATCTAGATGAAAATGTAGAGAGAATGTACTTTTTAGAGATAGAGAGAGTCTCAAATTTAGGGTTTGGAGAGAAATAGATCTGAAAGAGTGATGTAAAATGACCTTTTTGTGAACTGATATACATACAGTATGCTCGAGCGCGAGAAGTGACGCTCGAGCATCAGACACAATAAGTTGTTCTACTCAAGTGCAAGAAGTGACGCTCAAGCGCCAAGACAAAAAACAAAAGGGCATTACCGCTCAAGCTTAAGAAGTGGCGATCGAGCGCATAATACACACATCCAGTAGTTTTGTAGACAATAGATCAACGCTTGAGCGCAAGAAAAGGCCACTCGAGCGTAGGAAATGCAGCTTGAGTGTAGAATACATTCTCCCAGTAGTTTTGCAGACCTGCAAAAGTACTGAGAGATCACAAAGCCCGCTCGAGTGCAAGAAGTGCCGCTCGAGTGGAGAAGCAAAATTCTGGGCAACAAAGGTTTGAAAACTAAGCAACCAACTTGTTCCAAACACAACAACTACATCCCAAAAGTCAAACTTAAGGAGATACAAGGGAAACAAGCCGTAAACAACAATGTGAAACCATCAAACCCGAGTCTGGGATACAGTAAGAGTCGGGTCAAAGCTGGAAGTTAGGAATTTGGGAGAATTGAATAAAAAGATTATTAATGTGGTCGTATTAAATTAAACATGTAAGATAAATATTTTTGTATTTTTGTGTGCACTATATAGTGATATTAGTTAATTGTGATTAAATATATAAAATTACGTAAAAGTTTTTGTCATATAATTTTGTTAGTTTTGTAAAGTGACGCAAAATTGTCTTTTTCCTTCAATCTTGTGGGATTAGATTTCAATATCAACTCTCTATAGGATTATTAATCCCCTATTTGGAAAAGTTTCATAATCCCATATAGGGGTGTGCATGGGTCAGTTTGGTTCGAATTTACCCTCAACTTGGCAATCGAACCGAACCGAATGTATCGGATTGAAGAAATTGTCACTCGACGCTGACCCACAAGCCATTTGAAATCGACCAAGGCAAAACCTTCAGTTCAGTAGTCGATTCGATTGGTGCTTATGAAAATCTCAAACAAAGGTAGTCACCATTGTTCATAGCCACCATCGATATACACCACTGCCACATTCATTGAGTACTGCCATCACCATCGCCGGTGTTGAATAACATCATCACGACCACCAAACAACACTGCTACAATTGATTTCCAGCAATAGAGTGAGATTAAAAGAGAAAAATGTTTAAGAAAGGAAGATCAAGGATGAATGTTTGCCTTTCTGGAGAGAGAAATCGAAGGGGGTGATATTGAAAGAGAGAGGCATATCGTAGATAAGAGAGTAGTTAAGAGAAACATTATTGAACGTAGAGAGTTTTGTTTTTTTTTTAGAAGAGAAAGAGTTCGTGTAATTAAAGAGAGAGAAAATTGATGATAAGTGATGAAGTTTGTGGAAGTTGTATAGTTCAGAGAGAGAGAGAGAGAATTATGATAAATGATAGATGTTGGAAGTTGTATAATTGAAAAAGATAGAAAGTTGGTGAAAAAATTTGGACATAAGTAATGAAATACGTGTAAGTGTTGATTAGCGATAAAGTGATAAGATATTATCTGAGGTGAAAAATAGAAAGAGACACATGTTTGTATCTCATCAGTCAGATCAATTTAGTTGGCCCTTTCTTTATCATACCCGTTGCCAACCGATCTGAAATTTTTTCAACAATTTTTCAACCGTCGCCGACCGAACTTTCAATTGAAGTTGACCATTACACTTTGGTTCAGTTCGGGCTGGTCGGTTTGGTCGGACTGATCGCTTTGATGCACACCCCTAATCCCATAGAACTCTTAATTCCATATCAATTTTTCAAAACAAACATGATTTTTATATTTTGAAACACTAAAAAAATCACTAGTTTGTCAAATTATCTATCGAGCTATGAACAAGATTTAACAAAAGACATAAACAAATTCCACTATATGTTTTGCGTCAAGAAATGCATAGAGTAACTCCTAACATAACAGTAAAAACAAGACGTGTATGTGGATCAACTCAGCAAATTACCATTGAAAGAGAATCCACACACAAGGAAGCACATTCCATTCATTAGTTATTAGCGGCATCCCAATAACATCTGAATAGAAATATAGTTTTCAAATTAAGTTCCGAATTAGTAGATGATGCCAAAGGGAGTGGCAATGTCAAACGTAAAAATGAAAAGACTTATAGGATACCAGAGAAAAATAAAGCTTTTGCACATTTTCATTAATCCATAAACAAGACCCACCTCCCAACTAATTCAATCCCCTCCTTTACATCTCAAAACAAACATGACCTAAAGGTCTTCTTATTGTGTCCACGATAAAGGGAGGAGGGATGACCAAGAGTGATCATGGCCTCCTAAGTTTCTTAAAATTATACTATTACTCGTATTATTCTATTTAATTTATGAGAATTTTTATCATGTCTATTGCACAGTACTTTAAAAATTTGCATTCGTTTTAGGGGGGTTTATTTTGATGGACTTATAACTCATTTAGTCCATAATATATTTTTGTATTCTAATAAATCCTACACATTTAGACTTATGTTCCATTAAGTCTTTTTTTTTCCCCTCCATATTAGAGGTATTTTCTGGACTATTTTATCCTTGTAGTCATTATATCACATAGAAACATGGAATATACATGTGTATATGAATATATTTTGTATCCCATCTTCTAGTGGTCTATTTTGGTAGTTCATTGTTACACATTTGGAAACGATTTTTTGGGGATCTGATTCCTACATTTTAAATCAGTTCTTCTAGGTTTATTATTTATACATTTTTCAGTGCTAACAAAGTGAAGGTTGCGACTCCACGATGCTGGTTCAGAATGGAACAAGGTTGCAATTGCAGCCGAAGTTTCCGCTATAGATACGTGTTTATGATTCTAGCTGGAGTAAAGAAAATCACAATGTCAACTATTTCATATAAATTTTTACATTTCACATAATAGTGTGGTTGTAAAAAAGAGAGAGCATAATAGAGTTAGTGTGGGTGTCCACACAAAACATCAACAAGATGTATTTTTACCCGCCTTTATAAATAGTCACAATTGAATATACTATGTGAACATTCACATTAATCAAAATCATATCAAAATATGAAACTATGAAAATTATAAGTTGGTGTGAACATTCACATATGGAACATAATTTTTGCTTTGTTTGTACAAGCATAATGTTAATGTTAGCATTCACTAATAACAAGACAAAAGTCTAAATAATCACATTACACAATGTGCTTGCAATTAGCTATTTTTTTTTCTAAAAGTGTAATTATTCACATCACAAACAATGTAAATGTCAATATAACTTATTAAGAAGTGATGTGTTCGTATCCACATTTATGAGTCTTAACAACCCAAATATACCATTAAACATTCATTTTAATTAGAAATCGAATGAGGGGAAAGTGTGAACATTCACATCATTAGTTAGTGTTAATATTCACATTAAGTCGAAATGAAGATTTTTTTAATTATTTTGACACTCAATGTTAATATTCATACTATTGTCTTTCTCACGCGAAAGTTCGACTCTCATGTGAATTGTGAGCATTATAACTATTATATGACAATGATCTTGTTTTGACTATGAGAATGACCACATTGTTATATCTTACAAATCCAAACCTTCTTCCAATCGTGAAAAAAGGTTCCAAAAACAAACATGTCCTTCTTCGGCCTCATCATCGGAATTATTGTAAGCCCCATTCTCATCATCAGCTTTGAGAACACTCGATCCAAGCATCGTCCTTAAAAATATTTAGTCCCTAAAAAATAATTTTGTCCCTTAGTCTCTAAAACCTTAATTTTTTGTAGTGTGCTTTTGAATCCAAGAATCCGTGTCCTTAATTATTGTTAATGCCATTTTCATCTTCTTGCTAGTTAAGTTTGGTTGTTTGGGAGTTATTGTTGTATTTGGAATAGGTTAGGGGTTAGTTTTTTGAAAAAGTTGCCGTCAAGTTTTCTTCTTGTTCGCTCAAGCGGTGTTTCGGTCTTTCGAGCGGTCTTTGAAATCTCTCAGTATTTTTACAGGTCTGCAAAACTTCTAGAAGTAGTGTATATTCGCTCGAGCAATGTTTCTTACACTCGAGCTATTTTTCACTAGTCTGAACTTTTGTGAGGGTGTCATTGTGCGCTCGAGCAGTGTTTTGGTCAGTCGAGCAGTGTCACTTATTGTGTCTGACGCTCAAAAAGTGTTTTGGTCGCTCAAGGAGTTTATACGTATATCAGATCGGGAAAAGAGAAATTTCATCACTTTTTCACTCTCTCTCTCTCTCTTAAACATTCTAAAGCCTAATTTCTTCTTCTTCGCTCTATCTCTCTCTCTAGTTCGTGCTTAAAACCTCAAACCTCAAATACACCCTCATCCATTGCTTTCTCCACCTTAGTTCCTTGGAGAAAAATGTGGAGCTCATAAAAAGCTTCGTTTTGAAAGGAGAAGATAACGTTTTCGACTCCGTTGAAGTTTCACCCTTGCTTTCATCTTCTTATAATCTCGAGGTAGGAATTTTTTCAACCATTGGTATGATTTTTGCCCTGGTTATTTGTTCATTGAAAGGATTTAGTGATTTGGGGATTTTGGGTTAAACCTAGGTTTTGGTTTTGAAATGTAAAATAGAGGTTTTCAAATGGGCTCTTGAGAAAGGTTGCGGGGATGTGTTTATAGTTGAGATATGTTAAAATGTTGGTTTTTCTTTACTTAAATGTGATTTTGAAAGTAAAAGAGGGTTTTGTTCAAAAAACATTGATAATTGGTTTATAAAAGAAAAGGGAAAGGAGGTTGGGTTTTGAAAAGATGAAATGAATGTATATGTTAATGGTGAATATGGAGTTGGATATGTAATCTCGCTCCCATTTTGAAAATGTTGAGATTATATATTATGTTGAAAATTATATGTTGAATAGAAATATTTGTTTTGGGCTGTCGATGGATAATAGCTTTGATTGCTATAGAAATTGCATGAGGATTAGGTGAATTGAAACTAATTACTCATACATCGTGCATTAAGCATTATTTCATACTTAAGCATTGAAAATGTATTGTTTTGAGAAAAATTGGTGAATACCTTGGTAAATCTGGTTAGGAGGTGTGGTTGTGGTTATTATGTTGGGCTATGTGTCCTTGGTGAAAGTCTAGAAACTAGTGTGGTTAAGTGCCGATCCTTCCCGTTCGTAGCAGTAAAATGGCTTTGGTAGTGCTTCTATAGCCTACTAGCAGACACGTACCAAGAGATTTTCAGTGTTTTGTATCCACCACCCTGTTTTCTATTATAAATGGATATTTTTTGTGAATTGATACATAATCCGACATTGCATTGTTTTGAGATGGAAATGTGAAATGTTTGACAAATGGCCTGCATATGCATTCACCCTATGACTTCATTAAGATTTATGCATTGTGTTAAAGTATCTCTACTGGCTTTAGCTCACCCTATGTGGAAAATAACTTCCTGGTGCTGATGATATGCCTCCATCAAGGATATAGCTTGGGAGGACTTGAAACCAAGAGCTTCTTTTTGTTTTCTTTGATGTAATTATTGTTGTACAAGCCTTGGACTTTAACTATATTGAGTTGAACTCCTTTTGTTGTACCCAAGCATTGACTTGGAAAGATGTAGCCATTCGGGAAAAATTACTTGATTCTCCTTTTATCTCAATTCATGTACACATGTCAAATGCTATATATTCAAGATCTAGGATTCATGAATGTATACATGCATATGTCATCTTTTTTATGAACAAGGAGTATAAGTGGAGATATTAAATATGATATTGTTGATCAATTCTACGATTATTATGATGTGGGTTATTGTTATTATTTCGGGGCGTTATAACTTGGTATCAAAGCTACCGGGTTTGAATACTTTGGGATTGTAGGATGTGGTGTTTACCACAATGGGTTTATCTCACTAGATGATATTAGAAGTAGACCTGGTATGGTGTGTGATAACATGTTTATGTGACTAAATGAGTATGGAATCTAATTATTAAGATATTGATTGGTTTTACGAGTTTCTAGAAGTCTTATTAGAAGAGCACTTGATCACTACTATTTCTAACTGGAACTCTGGCAACATTGTGGAACGATCATTATCTAGGAAGGAAGTTCGTTTGTGCTTACGTGATTAAATGCTTACGTGGAGTAAATTACTTATTGTCTACCGTATTAGGACATGAGTGAATTAGCTTCGGCACATTTGTAAATGTCCTAATCTATTGTGTTACCTTTATTAGGATGTCAGGACGTGGACGTGGACGTGGACGTGGATGCGGTGGCAGGCGTAGCAGGCCTAGACGGCTGGAGGTGGCTTTACCGGATGATATTTCGGCCCAAGAGGAGGGAGTTGGTCAGGCCAATATGGCTGAGCCAGCAGGTTAGCAATCCACAAATGCTTTAGCTTGTGAAATGGTTGAAGCTTTGCTAGAATTCATGGACATTCTCAAGGCTGAGAGTCAAGTCCAGGCCTATGTTGCTGAAACAAGGGCGTCCTTTCTAAAGAGGGAGTTCTTCTGGTCGAATCCAGATTAGTTTATTGGGGATCCTAAGGCACCACTAGAAGCTGATGAGTGGCTAGAGCATATGATAAAGATATGCGAGATGCTTGGCATCGAGGACGATGAGTTGAAGGTGACCTTGGCATCTTTCCAACCAAAGTGTGATGTGGGTCAACGGTGGAAGTATGCACGAGGGCACATTGGGATGACTTGGAAGGCCTTTCTCAAGCCTTCCAGGATAAGTTTTTGCCTCCCACTACTGAGGAGAAGTTGAGAGACCAGTTCCTGAAGCTCAAGTAGCTAAACACATGTTTAGCCAAGTTTGACGTTGCTTTTACTAGCTATTCTAGATTTGCACCGAAACTTGTGGTGACAGAGGAACATCGTTGCATTGAGTTCGAGAAAAAGTTGAGGACCGAGCTCTTTTTCAAGGTGGTCTGGTCTATAATTAGGGATTACAGTTGCCTTGTAGAGGCAGTGGCACACTTAGAGACCATGATCCAAGCTGAGAAGGAGCAGATGAGGGACTCCATGCAGAGGAGTCAACAAGTTCAAGGGGAGGTATGGGACAACAAAAGACAAAGGGGTTCTACCCCACAACAGTCCTAGGCAGCACGGTTTAGATCTATTTTTTCGGTACCGAGTTCTGGTTTAAGAAGAGGTAGCCATGGTGGAATCACTTGTTTCAACTGTGGTCAGTTGGGCCACAAGTCTTCAGTTTGCCCATAGAGAGGAATAAGGCAATAGTTTGCACCATCTTGCACTAGTCCTCACAGCCAGAGTCAATAGAGAGGACAACAACTTATCTATTATCAATGGAGGTAGTCGGGGCACTTTAGGAGGTTTTGTCCTCAAGCAGATAGCACATCTAGTGCGTCTTGTTCAAGACAAACACAGAGCCATCAACCTACCCATTCAGCTCAGGCCTTGAGGGCCAATCAGGGATCTCTTCGGCTCAATCCGTGTATCAGACCTATGCTCCGAGGGATAAGCAGATAGAACAGAGACCCTCAGGGCATGTGTATGATGTTACCACAATAGATCAGTCACTAACGCCTTCAGTTATGAGAGGTAACTTTTTTGTTGTTCAACTCTATTGCTGATGTGTTGATAAATACTAATGCATCTTATTTCTTCATTTCGTCTGTATTTGCATCAGTTTTGGGATTAGAAGTGGCTTGGTTAGCGTCTCCACTTAGGGTAGAGTTACCAGTTAGGGGTAAGGTTGTCTTGGACTGGGGATGTTACGGTTGTGAGATAGAGGTTGTTAGTCACCTACTTCCTTTTGATTTCATGTTGTTAGACATGTCGGGTTTCAATGTCATCTTGGGTATGGATTGGTTGTCTTCTTACTTTATAAATTTTTACCATAGGAGAGTTATGGTGTGCACCTTGAGTGGTGATTGTTTTTATTTTCTGGGGGACCAAGATGATAGAGTTTTGTCGCTAGTGTATGACTCACATAGTCGAGGCGAGCTTCATTTCCTCCTTGCAACCTCCTTGGGTAATGAGAGAGATGTGGTCTGAGTTGATTTGTCGAGGATAGTTTGTGAATACCCGGACGTCTTTCCCAAAGATTTTACTAGTTTACCACACCACCGAGATATCGAGTTCTCCATTGACTTAGTGCCCGGCACGACACTAATTTCCATGGCATCGTATAGATTTGCACCTACTGAGTTGTATGAGTTGAAGATTCAACTCCAAGAACTGCTAGATAAAGGCTTTATCCACCCTAATACATCACCTTGGGAAGCATTGACTCTCTTTATTAAGAAGAAGCATGGCACATTGCAACTCTACATCGATTACCGAAAGTTAAACTGGGTAACTGTTAAGAACAAGTGCCCACTGCGATGAATAGATGATTTGTTTGACCAGTTGAAGGGGTCTTGTTGCTTTTCTAAGATTGACTTGAGATCTGGTTATCATCAATTGAGGGTAAAGGAGGAGAATATTCAGAAAATGGCATTCCATAGCGGTATGGCCAATTAGTGTTGTCTTTTAGGCTAACCAATGCATTGATCTCATTTCTGGATTTAATTAATCGAATCTTTTGTGAGTTCATGGACTATTTCATGCTTGTCATTATCGATGACATCTTAATCTACTCATTGTCCGATGTGGAACACAAGAAACACTTACAAGTTGTACTTGAGTTTCGTAGAGCACATCGGTTATATATTAAGTTCAAGAAGTGTGATTTTTGGCTAAAAGAAATTAAGTTCTTAGGCCATATGGTATATGGGGAAGGAGTGACTGTAGACTCTTCTAAGATAGATGCAGTGCAAGATTGGGAACAACCTAAGAATGCCTTTGAGATCGAGAGTTTCTTGGGCTTAGCCGGGTATTACCGACGTTTTGTAAAAGATTTCTCTAGATTGGCCTCACCACTGACTAGGTTGATGAGGAGGGGAATTAAATTTGTGTGGAGTGAGACTTTTGAAAAGTCATTTCAAGAGCTTAAGGTTAGACTCACCACTGCTCCAATGTTGATTATTCTAGAGAGGGGTTTAGGTTATTCAATTTATTGTGATGCATCTCAAGAAGGTTTGGGTTGTGTATTGATGCAAGAAGGGAAAGTGGTAACGTATGGCGCACAACAGTTGAAAACACATCAGAGAAATTATCCTGCTCACGACCTTAAGTTAGTGGCGATGATTTTTGGTTTTAAAATCTAGAGGCATTACCTATATGGGAGAAGATTTGAAGTATTTTCCAAGCACAAGAGGTTGAAATATCTATTTTCACAGAAAGATTTGAATTTAAGACAGAGGAAGTGGATGGAGTTTATGGAGGATTATGATTTTGAGTTACATCATCATCCAAGAAAGGCTAACATAGTGGCTTACGCCCTGAGTAGAAAATCCATAGGCAGCGTAGCTAGTATTGCCATCCAAGAATGGGAGATGTTGGGCGCTATTGGTGAGTTTGACTTGCATCTTGGCGGGTCCGTTGAGTCGGCTGTTTTGTTTACTATAATTGCACAACCTATACTAGTGAGCCGAGTTACAGAAGCACAATGGTGTGATCACAAAGTAGAGGCTATCTGAGGGAACATATCAAGTGAAAAGGTAGAAAAAGGATTGAACGTGTATTCTGACTAGAGTGTGAGGTATTTGGTCTGTCTTTTTGTGCTAGAATCTTATAGGGGAGGTTCTATGAGAGTTCCACCATTCACGCCTTGCGGCACACTCATGAGGCACAAAGATGTACCACGACCTTAGCCACCAGTTTTGGTGGTGGGGGATGTAGAGAGACGTAGCCTTGTTTGTTTCAAGGTGCCTTACCTGTCAACTAATGAAGGCCGAGCATCAACGAACAGCGAGTTTGTTGTTACCCTTACCTATAGCCAAGTAGAAATGGGAGCACATGATTTTGTTGTGGGTCTTCTGAGGACTCAACGGAGTAATGATGTTGTGTGGGTGATAGTCAACCAGTTAACTAAATCAGTACACTTTGTACCTATGCACACGAGTGACTCAGTAGATTACCTTGCCGACCTATATTTTAGGGACATAGTTCGACTTCATGGGGTCCCTGTGACTATTCTTTCTGAAAGAGATCCACATTTCATAGCTAGGTTTTGAAGAGCCTACAGAATGCCTTAGGCACTAGACTATCATCCTTAGACTGATGAGCAGTCCGGCGAACCATTCAGATCTTAAAGGACATGCTTTGGGGTTGCATTCTTAATTTTAAAGGGTCGAGGGAGAGGCATTTACCTTTGGTAGAGTTTTCCTATAATAATAGTTTTCAGGCGAGTGTTGGTATGGCACCATATGAGGCCTTGTATCGCCAACCCTGTAAATCTCCAATGTGTTGGGCTGGGGTGGGCAACACACCTATGTTAGGTCCTGAATTTGTCCAAGAAACAACGGAGAAGGTCAAGCTTATTCGTAAGCGGTTACAAGAGTTATACTGGCCGTAGAAGGAGACCGTTATCTTTTGAGGAAGGAGATCATGTGTTTCTGAAAATATCGCCGAGACAGGGTTTAGTAAGATTCGGGAAGAGTGGGAAGTTGTCTCCTAGATTTATTAGACCACTTGAGATTCTAGAGCAGATTGGAGAGGCAATTTATCGTTTGGCCTTGCCGCCCTAACTTTTCAAGGTTCATGACGTGTTTCATATTTGTATGCTTCGAAAATACAAGCCTGATTCTTCACACGTATTGGATTGGACCGAGTTAGAGGTATATAAGGATGTCTCGTACAAAGAGAGACTAGTTTGGGTGTTAGGCACTCGGGATCAAGTCTTGAGAGGCAAGATTATTACATTGTTTAAGATGTTGTGACGACACTGTCATGGCCGAAACCCCCCCCCCCTAAAAGTTTAGGTCATGACCGGCCTGCACTCAGTCCTCAAAGACAAAATTTCAAAACTATTTATTCAAATATGGGGCCTTAAGCGGAAGCAAATACCAAAAATAATAAATGTCCTTGAGTTGTGCATACATGATGACCTGAAATAATTGAACTATTCAACTACACACTCCATATTTACATATACAATAACAGAGCTTATACAAATCTCACACAGTATAAGAAAGACTTCAAACAAAACTAGGCTTGACGAAATAACACTATGCCTCTACACGGAGGCACTTCCTAGAAGGCTTGACAAAGAGGCAGACTTCGGTACAAACTCTAATGTTGATCCTTCGATGGCTTACCTACATATATATATATATATATATAGTAAAAGGGTGTGCTAACACCCAGTGAGTAATAATAAAGTAAAGAGGTTAATGAAAGATGTCCTTAACAAGAGGAAAACATATTTCACATGTCTGAAACATGTCTTAAATCATATTAAAACAACTAGTTATCGTATCAAAATCCATGGTTTTTCAAATGGAATACATATCTAAAACCATTACAAAACATCTTACGTGGTACGTAGTACGCCCACTTATACAGAAAATTCAGAATTACATTTCAAAATAGGATATCCATTCATTCATAGAAAATAACATTTCGTAACATGAGTCATATAGCGATGTAAAAACATTTGTATTCACATTACATTTTTTGAACGACCTCTTGCCTAATTATATATCAAAACAGCCGCGAGCCCAATCATAATAACAAAATGGCCTCGGGCCCAATCATATATCAAATCGGCCTCAGGCCCAATTCATGTATGTGTGGACCCAAGAGGTGACGCGTACGGACTCTAGAGGTGACTCCCACTATAGCACTTAATGTTGTACAACACTTTGTTCCATACCAAAAATCAATAGGTCTTAAGGACCGAACAATTCATATCATGTCATTAGCATAAACGAAATGGATAAATGGAACAGCCTTGGGCCCACCGTATCATATTACAAAAAATTCACATTTCTTGTTCATAACTCATTTCACATTTCTTGTTCATGATACCAAATTACTTCGAATGTCATCTTAGTAGATGAGCCCATTAGTCATAATTGTTTGTGTTACATTAGTCATATTGCATTAGTTAGGATCATGCACTTTTTCTAACTCTTTTGTTTCTTTTGGCTAGCCTTGGAGTACGAGGTAAGCAATTATTGCTTTAACATACCATATGCGTGTGACTGTTGCCATATCAAGCATATTTTCCATGAGGCTAAGTGCTTAAGTGATATATCTATTTTGAATACCTGTGGTTGAAGGCTAATTGCTTAAATTGGGGAATTTGATGAATGCACATATGAGATCACTTTTTCAAGTAGTATATATTCAAAACAATTTTCAAACAAACACAAAATCAAATGTTTCAATTTTTGCAAATTAGTCTATACTTGTGTGCGACACGTAGTAAGATAGCCTAATAAATCGAAACAAGAGCATATAATGTAAATAAAAATCACATCATGATTAGTAGAAGCTAATCTATGATCGGGCGAGTAGGGTGCTCAATTCATGACCTTCCCTCTTGTACCTAAGTTCGCAAGCCGAGACACTTTGGTGATGACGGATAAGTGGCCTTTGGCACGAGTCTCAGGTTTCCTAAATTTTTCACAAACATTTAGGTTGTGACTCTGTAATCTGGCAAAGCAGTTCATTTTTGGCATTTTTGATTCAAAATCAATTTTCCAAAAGATTTACTGGATTTGGACTCTTTTGTATTTATCTAGTTCACATTGCACTTGTGAGATCATATTCAAAACTATGAGAGTCCGAACTGTAGGGTTATCGTATCCGAAAAGAGCACGAAAAGAAAACTACAAATTCCCAAATTAAATTAGAATAGTAGGCAATAAAATTCAAATCTCCGTCATTAATTAAATATAAAGTATTACGCGATGAGGTTGTTACATTCTTCCACCTTTAGGAAGTTTGGTCCTCCGAACTTATGCCACTTGTATTGCAAATAATTCACCAACTTTGTCTCATTCCATTTCTATCTTCCTTGCCATTTGCTTTTCGCATCACATTGTTTATAGGTTATTAACCCAAATTGGTTTAGTCACCAAAAATTATTCTGCAATGCAATGATGGGTCTCAAAGTCAACTTCATAGCATCAAAACACAAAACACATCGTACATAACACTCATATATTCTTGTTTTACTATCCACAGATTCTTGTTTTGCTATCCACACATGTCTCCAAATAATTCACATGTTGCCCAAATAATCAAAGCTCAAACTCAAATGATATTCATGATTGCACTCCCTTGTTTCCAATGAATCAACATACTTGGTTATTGACATCCATGAGCCTTCAAGGTAGGCTAAGTACCTAATATAACCTTAATATCAAATTCAAACCTTGATCCACAAATTTCTTAGCTACATTAGTCCAAATAGTCGTTCCTATACAACTTACATGCCTTATTGATAAATCAATTAGGTGGGTCCGAAAGTCGAAAGTCACAAATAACTTACTTAGGTATGCTAATAACACTTACTTATCATTTATTCCAATATTTTACATAAAGGCATTAAATCAAATCTGTATAACATTTCCAATAAAATAGATCCTTCGAGTAACAAAGAAATTCTTAATACATACTATTAGCCCGATGATCAACTCATTCTATAACTACATGACTTAAATAAACGAATGGGTTCTAAACTAACATTTTGCTCACAAGTAGCTCAACCACATGAAATACCAATCTGAATCGAAGTATCCCCAATTACCGTAGCATTTTAGCTCAAGTTTCAATTATTCACTCAAAAGAACTCTAAACTCTCCAATAGTCATTTGAGCATACATAGGAACATTAATTCTAATGTAACGCTTTGTGCATCCATTGATCTTTCGTACCATAAAACTTTCTAACACATTCTTTGATTCTTTTGTTGAGTGCACACTTAACTTCTTCTTTTGATCTTGTCGCTTCTCATGACATGTTCACATAGGTTTCATCATATTTGTAAATATTCCTTCCACTTTATCCAATTGCCTCAACAAGGATTCAATTTCCATTTCATCCTTACTTCTCATCATCTTCTTCTAGGGTCACGAGATACAGGCCGATAACACGTGGGGTATCATTTACTAACTACAACATAGCACATATTATCACATGCTTAATCATGAAACATACAATCATACCGAGATATGGGTGGGATAATTTCTTCATCTCTACTTCTCATATCAAATCATTTCCTAACTCTCACTCAGTATAGTCCCATACTCGTTATCAATCATCACATCTCTCAATTGCCATAGTTCCATACACTTTACTGATTAACAACAACCTCAGTTTTCCAAAATTTTTCATAGTCTAATTCCGCATGTAACCCATATAAAAGCCAAGATTTAATCTCTTTTCATATCATGTTTCCACAAACACTCTTATACTTACTAATTTTGATATCCTTGTAACACCAACATTCCATATCTTTCATAACCTTAGCCTCAATATCATACTCAATACATAAACCCATTCCCATTTCATTACAATTATTAAATCTTCCTTCATCTTAAGACTCCATCTATGAAACAACACATCTTGATCTCCTCTTATTGCCTAAAGTCAATGAGGACTTCTAAGTCTCAATCTCAATACTTAACTTATTGTACAAGGCCACATACATCTTTCGAAATGCACAACATATCACTTCGTTACTAAATACATGCAACTTAAATCCATTCTAAACACTCTACTCTAATGCTTAATGGATACATGTGTGAGATCTTAAATCATGCTTTGATACCAACTGTCATGACCTAAACCCACCCCTAAAAGTTTAGGTCATGACCGGCCTGCACTCAGGCCTCAAAGACAAGATTTCAAAACTATTTATTCAAATACGGGGCCTTAAGCAGAAACAGATACCAAAAATAATAAATGTCCATTTGAGCTGTGCATACATGATGACCAGAAATAATTAAGCTATTTAACTACACTCTATATTTACATATACAATAATAGAGCTTATATAGATCTCACACACTATAAGAAAGACTTCAAACAAAACTAGGCTTGTCAAAATAACACTATGCCTCTCCATAGAGGCACTTCCTGGGAGGCTTGACAGAGAGGCGGACTTTGGTACAAACTCGAATGTTGATCCTTCGATGGCTCACCTACATATATATATATATATATATAAAGTAAAAGGGTGAGCTAATGGCCAGTGAGTAATAATAAAGTAAAAAGGTTAATGAAAGATGTCCTTAATATGAGGAAAACATATTTCACAAGTCTGAAACGTATCTTCAATCATATTAAAGCAACCAGTTCTCATATCAAAATCCGTGGTTTTTCAAATGGAATACATATCTAAAACCATTACAAAATATCTTATGTGGTACATGGTATGCCCACTTATACAAAAAGGTCAGAATCACATTTCAAAATAGGATATCCATTCATTCATAGAAAATAACATTTTGTAACATGAGTCATATAGCAATGTAAAAACATTTGTCTTCATATCACATTTTCTGAATGACCTCGGGCCCAATCATATATCAAAACGGCCTCGGGCCCAATTCATGTATGTATGGACCTAAGAGGTGACTTGTACGGACTCTAGAGGTGACTCCCACTGTAGCACTTAGTTATGTACAACACTTTATTCCATACCAAAAATCAATAGGTCTCAAGGACCGAACAATTCATATCATGTCATTAGCATAAACGAAACGGCCTTGGGTCCACCATATCATATTACAAAAAATTCATATTTCTTGTTCATCACTCATTTCACATTTCTTGAAAACTTGTGCATTTTGAAAAAATACGATATTTAGAGGATCATCTCGTACATAAATCAAAATAGATAATGAAAAACATATCTTTACTATACTATTACTCATAGTGATGGGCTTCTGGTAGCAGTTGGGCAATGTCCTCGCCTTGACCTACAACCATAATTACATAACACAACATATCGAAACATAGAATTACTCACTTGATCAAATTTACTCCTTGTAATCTTTTCTTAATCAAATAAACGGATCCATTACTTTTCCCCTTAACCAATTATTTATTTTGGTTCTAAACTCATTAGTCCTCAATGGGTTATAATTTGTATGAAGGAAAATAGGAAGAAACAGAAGGAAACTGGGTTAGCAGAAGACATAGCATGAAACGGGTAGACAGAAAGTGAACAACCTTCACTAATTTGAACATATCAACTTGTGTACCTATAATTTGAGTGTGAGACCACCACCATTAGAAACTAAACTTCCGAGGCTTGAATTTAGGCTCAAGAATCACTGAAAACAGTGTCCGAATGAAGGAGATATGCCTATTTAAAGTTGGCTAAAATAGGGCTATCTGCACGTGCGGAAATCCAAGCCACACGTGCGGTTCTGGGCTTCTAGCAGCAGGTCGGAAATTTTAGTATGTTCTAAAATAGTTTCTTTGCATGTTCTTGAGCTAGGGCTTAGTAAAACTCAACATAAACCTTATAAATTCATGGATAAACATGGGAATAAGGTTGTTTTCCAGATCAAAGGCATCAAAACTTTGTTTAACTCAAGAATCAAGAATCTTTTTTGTTACAAAACCTAACATTTCTGCCAAATTCATATAGATCTTCACTTCATATGTAATTTTATGAGTTCAAACCATACAAAACCTCAAGATTAAGGCTCCACTTCTCACAATCAACTTCAAGATAAGAAAATATAAGAGAATTAACTCTCAAGTCTAACAAATGCAAGGAATCCATGTTTAATTTCTCTCTTTTCCTTCCAAGTTCTTCATTTTTAACCAAACTTGATTCTAATTTCTTTCTATTCTTAGATGTTAGGAGTGTTAATTACAAGAATTAGGGATGAAATCTAACCTTGGATTGGTTTCTAGCTTGGATTAGATGAAGTTCTTGGAGTATTTTCCTTTTCCCCTTTTCCACTTCTTTTCTTCTTCCCTTTCTTCCTCTCTTTCGGCTCTTTATCTTGATGTCTCCAGAACTCTCCCAGTCTCTCTCTCTCTCTCTCTCTCTCTCTCTCTCTCTCTAATATTTTTTTTTTTTGTTGAGGCTAGCTAAGCCTATACACATATATCTATATATAATATTTAACAAAATCAATTTAATTCATCGTAAATCAGATTTTTTTCAAAACTTCATTCTAGGCTCTAAAAATCATACTGATCATAAATATGTGGTTGGTTTTAGTTTATCGTACCTCTAAGGCTTTCAATTTTCAGTCCAAAGGTCACAATTTTAGTAGGTTTTCTTGTAATCGACAGATACAATTTCAAATCCTTATAATTCACATCCTTGGACATGCAATTCCATAACAACCACATAATTACACTAATCATGACTAATCACAAGTCCCACATAATTTAATTAACCTAATTTGACTTCCATTAGAGCCCAATTAATTATATTTAAATTATCAGTCTAAGTCAAAATTCTTAATTAAACTCCCAAAAGGCTCCAAATATCAAATTAAGCTTATTTCCATCATCAATTGCGATTTCTCACATCAGTAAGGCCCTCAATTTCAGGTCAAACTCAAGGTCTCCATTAATAAATTACATACTCAAATTGAATACCTCATAAATAAATTGAATTCGCAATAATCTTAATTCCCACTCCTCATAACGTAATTAACTTCAATTCAGACCTAATTAGTCAAATCCCAATTTTACAAATCTGAATCGAATACTTAAATAAACCTCCATATGGTCCGATACTCGAAATTAAAATAATTCGACTTACTACTTATCCTTTCTTGAGCCAATCACGCTTTCAATTTCTAATTCCAAATAAATCTTCCATAAAATCGTATGCAAATCAGTCTCTATAATTTTCATAATTCCCAAATTAAATCAGAATAGTAGGTAATAAAATTGAAATCTTCATCATTAATTAAATATAAAGTATTACGCGATGGGGTTGTTATAGACAACATGGGGTTGATGAGTCGACTTAAGAGCATGAGGCAAAAGTCCGTGAGAAGTATCCAGACCTATTTGTTAGTGTTTTAGTTTTCTATTGGAAATTTTATTCATGTTGTAAAATGTAAACATTGTATATGTTTTGGAAAGTTGAACTATAATATTTTGGCTTGAAAGACTCTGTGTATCATTGTTACAAGTGTGGATGATCAATGGTTTGATTTAAATTCGGTGATTTTTGGTTTGAGTTAAATTTTGGGGAAAAAATTCCTTAAGGGGTGGAGATTATAACGGTTCCAGTTTAGACCCAGTCCATTTCTTGCTTTTGAATCCAGGAATCCATGTCCTTATTTGTTATTCATGCCATTTTCATCTTGTTACTAGTTGAGTTTGGTTCTTTGGGAGTTGTTGTTGTGTTTAGAATAGGTTGGGGGTTAGTTTTTCAAAAGAGTTGTTGTCCAGTTTTCTTCTTGTTCGATGAAGCGATGTTTTGGTCGCTCGAGCGTCTTTGAAATCTCTCAGTATTTTTACAGGTCTGCAAAACTTCTAGAAGTACTGTATATTCGCTCAAGCGGTGTTTCTTGCACTCGAGCGATCTTTTACAGTTCTGAAATTCTGGGAGGGGATCATTGTGCGCTCAAGCAGTGTCATTTATTGTGTCTGATGCTCAAGCGGTGTTTTGGTCGCTCGAGCAGTCTATACGTATATCAGATCAAGAAAAGAAAATTTTCATCACTTTTTCACTCCCTCTCTCTCTAAAACATTCTAACTCTAATTTATTCTCTCTCTCTCTCTCTCTAGTTTTTGCTTAAAACCTCAAATACACCCTCACCCATTGATTTGTCCACCCTAGTTCTTTGGAGAAAAAGGTAGAGCTCATAAAAAGTTTCGTTTTAATCAGAGAGGATATCATTTTCTGTTTTGTCAAAGTTTCACCAATGCTCTCGTCTTCTTATAATCTTGATATAGGGATTTTTTCAACCTTTGGTATGATTTTTACCTTAGTTATTTGTTCATTGAAAGGATTTACTGATTTGAGGATTTTGGCTTAGAGCTAGGGTTTGATTTTGAAATGTAAAAGAGGGATTTTCAAATGGGTTTTTGAGAAAGGATGTGGAGATGCGTTTAAAATGTCACATTTTCTTTACTTAAATGTGATTTTAAGAGTAAAAAGGGAGTTTGTTCAAAAATCACTGATAATTAGTTTTTGAAAGAAAACGGAAAAGAGGTTGGGTTTTGAAAGGATGAAATGAATGTATATGTTGATGATGAATGTGGAATTGGATATGTAATATCGCTCCTGTTTTGAAAATGATGAGATTATATCTTTCGTATTAATTATCTATTGAATAGAAATATATGTTTTGAGCTATCAGTGGAGGATAGCTTTGATTGTTGTAGAAATTGCGAGGATTAGGTGAATTGAAACTAATTACTCATACATCTTGCATTGAGCATTATTTCGTGCTTAAGCATTAAAAATCTATTGTTTTGAGAAAAATGGGTAAATAGCTTGGTGAATCTGGTTAGAGGGTATGGTTGTGATTATTATGTTGGCCTGTGTGTCCTAAGTGAAAGTCTAGAAAACCCGCACAGTTAGGTGCCGATCCTTCCGGTTAGTACCGGTAAAATGGCTTTGGTAGTGCTTATATAGGCTACTAGTAGACACTTACTTAGAGATTCTCAATATTTTGTATCCACTGTCCTGTTTTTTGATATAAAAGTATATTTTTTATGAATTGATATATTATATTGGCATTGCATTGTTTTGAGATGGAAAAGTATAATGTTTGGCAAATGGCATGCATATCCATTCACTTGATGATTTTTTTAAGCTTCGTACGTTGTGTTCAAGTATCTCTACTGGACTTTAACTTACCCTACATGGAAAGAAATTTTTAGGTGCTAATGATATACTTCCACCAAAGACATAGCTTGGGAGGACTTAAAGCCAAGAGTTCATTTTTGTTTCATTTGTGCAATTATTTTTGTACAAGCCTTGAGCTTTAGCTGTAATGAGTTGAACTCTTTTTGTTGTATCCAAGTATTGACTTGGAAAGATATAACCATTAGGGCATGAAATTATTTGATTCTCCTTTTATCTTAATTCATGTACACATGTCATATGTTATAAATTCAGGATCTAGGATTTATAAATGTATGCATGCATATATCATCTTTTGTATAAACAAGGAGTATAAATGGAAATATTAAATATGATGTTATTGATCAATTCTACGGTTATTATGATGTGAGTTATAGTTATTATTTCCGGTCGTTACAAAATCCTTCTGTTGCAACTGTGCATTTTGTCAAATCGTGTGAGTTTTTTGGGTTATATGTTGGAGTCGTTTGTAATCATTAAAACCTGCATGGAAGGAGTGCATAATGACTTTAAGACAACATCTTTGATGTGCCTCTCACAATTACACAGGCTATTTCTGAACATTTTTCTTCATCTTCTTCTTATTTATATATATATATATATATAATTTTATCAAACTATATAAAACCTATTTTCAGAATTTGTTTTGTTTAATATCATTAATCAGCAAAATTGTTTTAGAGAATTTATTGTCAAATTCCCTCAACAATCTAAAGTCATTATTCTATAGCATATTCAATCTTTTCCTTATCTGTATTTTATAATTTGGTTTGTTGGTCTTGAACAAATACTGTTAAACTATTTCTAGAATTTTTGTTTTTCCCAGTTAAATCTATTGCCTAAATCTGTAACATGTAAAAATCTATTTTTGAATTTAATTCTCTTGGTCAATTTTGTAAACACCGAATCATATTTTGTATTGTAGAACTCAGTCCATTGTTTGATTACACTGGCCTGTATGTATGTATTGATTCTGTTATTATTCTCGGAAGTTGTTGTGCGCTTGTTTGATCTCAATGTGTTTTTTTTTATTGTTTTTCTTTTTTAAAAAAAAAGGAGAAAAAAAAAAAGTCGTAAAGTTTTCATATGATCAATATTACATTATTATTTAAAAGTGTGTAGTCATATGATGTTTTCTGTATTATACAGCACTTCACACAACTCATGATATTTAATTAGTATTGTTCATGTTATAAATTGTTTTGTGCATGGTAATTAAATTTACACTTTTAATAATATTCACTATGTTTGGTTCCACTTTTTTGAGTAATTTTTTAAAATTTTGATTTGAGAATTATTTTTTGAAAATGGACTATTGTTTGGTTTCCTTTTTCTGAATCTTGCAAATGGAATTCAAAATTCCCTCAAACTAGGATTTTGAACAACGTAATTCTGAAGTTCAACAATAAATAAATAAAAAATGTCAGCACAAGTCACATCAAAAGTTTACGATGTTTCTTTATAGAAAAATGATGCAGACCGCTAATTAGTGGTTGCACTAGGGATGTGGCAATGGATCCCACCCACTGCCACATGTGTTTTGTGTCTTAGTTTTTTTTTTTTTTTTACTTGCCACATCATTAGTGGTGGTGTTGGTGGTAAAAATTTAGTGGTATGTAACATTGTTGTTGTTTATATATCTATCAGCGGGCAATAGGCAATTTGTTGAGGAAAGAAGTAGGGTCATTATTGCCTGCTGTCTATCTAATCAAATTAAGAATATTGCATTTCCCAAGTACATCAAAAAAAATATAATTTTGAGATTTTGTTCTAATTTTTTGGATAACCAAACAAAAATTCTATTTTTTTAAAAAAATTGTATTCAGAATTTAGGAACCAAACACAGTGATTAGTATTTGTTTTATTGTTATTTGACACTGACTAATATACTATTTTGCTCTCTTGTTCTTTAAATATTTAAAATGACTAACGTAACGCCCCGAAACAAAAGAAGATAAACCATCCATCATGCTCATTTAATAATAACACATGTATAAGTAATTATCCTCCATTAGTTTCCAATTAAGTTTACAAAAAAGTAACATATGCAGATATACATTCACAAGCCTATCCATGAATCTATAGCATATGTTAAATAATAGAATGAACATCAAGTAAATAAGAAATGCCCTAAAAACTTACAGTTTTTCAAGACAATGATTGGTTACAACAAAATGAATTTAAATTCAATATAGTTAAAACCCTAGGCTTATACTAATAAATACAACAAAATAAACAAAATGAAGCACTTGCTCCCAAGTCCTTTGTAACAACCCCGATCCCTGATTAACGTTAATCCATGATTAATTATGCCTAATCAGTACTTAAGGAGAAATTATGAATTAAATTGCATATGTGTGTTACAATATTTGTGTCTATATCTGTTTAACGTGGAAAAGACATGTTCATGTTTTCTTTTGGTTGCGAATTAAAGGCCTTATCGGCATCCGATTCAGAAATTGACTTGATTTATATGTTAATTAGGATTTATTGGATTTTATGGTAGGTTTAATTAAAATTCAATTTGGAACGATTAAATTAGATTAATTAATAATACTTAGCTTAATTTAGATCAATTACTTAAATGCCACTAAGTGGGCTTATGCAAGACCACTTCTACACCTTATTACATGTTTTGACACTCTTGTTTTTCCGCATTCTTGAACCAAATGTGAGGGAGAGGAAGAGGAGGGAAATTGAACTCAAACCAAGAGAATTGCTTTAGATCTAGAGGAAAATTGAAGAGGGCTTGGAGGATTAAGCCACCACACTTGAGAATTCAAGACTTAAGGTAGGAATCCACCCTTTTAATTGTGAAATAGGTGAATTCATGAGGGTTTTGGGCTAGAATATAAGGAAGCTAAGTCAATTCATGCATGCATGTCCATATCATGGAGTTTGAGGTTGATTTCATGAGAATTCTCACGTGCATGTTCATTTCTTCGCAAATTGAGCATGATTTCAAAGGATTCTTTCATGCATGTGTTCATCTCACTTAAATTTTGGAAATTCATCATGTTTTCTATCAATTTGCCAAATTTGATCATGTTTGGAAGTGAGTGAGTACAAGAGAATTCATGCATGTTATGTTCTTGAACATTCATAAAGTTTAAGTTGAAATTTTGTACAATTGGCATGCCCTTGGGCCATGATTTCATGAAATGATCTTTAAGTCATGATGTTTTGGGAGTTTCTAAATGTTTTCCATAATTTTGGCCCAAAATATTGAGTTTTGAAGTGTTTGGTTTGGATTTGAAGCTTGGAGATCAAATCTGGAAATTCCAAATTTTGCATTCACGCTCGAGCGTATGAGTTAACGCTCGAGGGAGCACTATGAGTGCGTGCACTTCCCGTCGAGCGACCTGAGGTACGCTTGAGCGTGAAATGCATGTACCCAGAAGTTCATTTGTTTTCCAGCACGCTTGAGCGACAGAAGTCACACTCGAACGAGGGTCTGAGTCTCACGCTCAAGCGGAAATCGACCATCCGTCGAGCGTAAAATTCAAGCAACAAGTACTTTTTCAAAGTTTGCAGTCCGCTCGAGCGAGGGAAGTCACGCTCTAGCGAAGCCTCAATTTTTGTATGTCCACTCGAGCAAGGAGAGCCATGCTCGAGCGTGTACTCTATTTTCAACAAGTTTTGGAAAATGTTTTCAAATGCATTTTTGCGTCCTCATTCCATCCTAGGCATTCCTTGGCCATGATTAAGACACCATAATGGGGTTAAAGGCGAGAAACACACGAGTAAGCTATGTTCAATCCGGGGGTGTGTATTCATCGTATGTATCTATCATGTTATGTAGGTCACACGCCTCAAGATAAGTGATTTGCCTACTCTACTCGTCTATTTGGAGCCACCGATTATCTGTGAGTAATAACTCTGTAAAGTTATGTTTGACTTTAATTATTTTTTGATGATATGAAATGATAAGTTTTCTAAAATGCTACATTTTGTATGAATGAATGATTGTCCAAATTTTCTTTGAAACGTAATTGTGGTATCCTTAGCAGAGGCCCTTGCCCAGGGGACATAATACTATGGCTTATGGTTATGAGGCCCTAGCCCGGGGGATAATACCGTGGCCCAGGCCCTCGCCAGGGGGAAACAATACCATGGCACAGACCCTTGCCCGAGGGAAATAATACCGTGACCGATGTAAGAGATATGTTACCCAGTACCGGAGGTTCCTTTATGGAACTTGATATGCTTGACCATAGAGACATGTTTATGCTAATGGAGGTACCACACATGAGTTGAATAAGGATAAGATTAAGATTTTGTTTCTGGTATCTAATTATGATTTCGAATTGCTATGAGGTTTGAATTATGTTATGGGCATCATTCATTAAAGTCTTTACCTTGTTATTATTCACTAGGCTTCAACTCACTGTTTATATTATGTATGTCGGTGAGCAGGCACGTGACCAGGCCCTCAGTTGATGGCCTATGTTTCAGTTTTTGTCAACCAGCCTTTGCGTCTCCCGAGGAGGTTCTGGATGAAGTCAAGTTTTGTGGCTGTTTTTGTAATCGTATTAGACTATGTTTGTTGTTATGTTGTGGGCGAGATCTTGGCATGAACACCTAAGTGTGATATGTAAATATTATATCTTGTGACATCACTCGTAAGTTTATAAAATTTTTAAGCTATTATGTCCCATGTATGTCGTCACAGCTCATTGGACTTCGTATATTTTTGTATATTTGCTTCTGCAGCCACTAATTATTCGCTAATCTGTCAAGAGGCCTTTGGTAATCCAAGGATTACTGGCCGGTTACGATACTAAACCCATAGGGGCGGGTTTGGGTTACGACAGAGTGTTATCAGAGCACGTGTTCTACCATACACACAAGTCCATATGAGCTTAGGATGTCCTAGTAAGAAGTAGGGGCATTCCATCTGCATGTATAAGTGTGTGAGTTTAAAAGTGAAAGCATCAATCCGGTTATAATCATGCGATATGGGAACAAACAATCTGAATAATGTAAAAAGGACTATTTGCCTATGTTCATAATGTCCTGTTTACCTATAGCAAATGGACCATGCGAGAAGTGATGGAACGGCTGAATCATCTGAGGCTCAAATGAACAAAATGGAACAAAGGCTTACAGCTCTAACTGAGGTAGTAATGCAACAACAGAGGCAACAACCTTTACCTTCAACACCTACGCCAACCCAAGTTGAACTGGACAACAACAATATTATCAATCTGACTTAGAAGTTCATGAAAATGAAACCACCAACCTTTCTTGGTGGAATTAAACCGTTAAAGGCTGAAACATGGTTGTTGGAGATAGAGAAATTGTTTGAAGTATTTCCCAGTTCCGAGGTTCAGAAAGTTTTATTGGCCACCTACACTCTAAAGGACGAAGCTCGGAGATGGTGGTTGCTATTTCGGAATGGCAATGAGAACATGACATGGGCTCAATTTAATATAATTTCCTATGACAAGTACTTTCCCTGGTGCTTCTTAGACCGAATGGCTTTAGAATTTCAAGAACTCAAACAAGGCAAAATGTCTGTAGCTGAATACGAGGCTAAATTTACTGAGTTAGCCAAGTTTGCTCCTCATATGGTGGACATGGACTACAAGAAGGCCCGCAAATTTGAGGTTGGGCTGGATTTAGATATACTGGATCGGGTGGGAGTTCTTAACCTACCCACGTATGTGAATGTATTGGATAGAGCACTAATGGCGGAGGCCATTCTGGCGGCAAAGAAACAAACTACAACTCCACCGACTGAATGGAAAGGCAAGAGGGCCGGGTTTAATTTCAAGAAGGGCCGATTATTTTTGAAGAAGCAAAATACAGGATCCTACAGGGGTTCTGGTCAAAGTAGTGGATCCATACCAAACTGTTTGGATTGTGGCAGGAAACATAGAGGAGTATGCCATCGTGCATCTGGTGCCTGTTACCGATGTGGCAAAATTGACCATATGATAAAAGATTGTCCAATGGGATCCGGGAATGCCAGTCACCCCACAGCAAGTTCAGCTGGGTCTGTTTCAGTGGTCAGATCAAATACCAGAACTAATGTCAGGGGCAACAATGGGACTGAAGTGTTGAGACAAGGGAAAGTATTTGTCTTGGTGCTGGGGATGTACAAAACACTGATTCAGTAGTGTCAGGTATCATTTCTATCTGTGCTTAAAATGCATATATGCTGATTGATTCTGGTTCCACACATTCATTTGTGTCGCATGCTTTTTCTCAGAAATTAACTAGACCGCTAGAACCTATGAACTGTTTGTTATCTGTATCTACACCGTCTGTGGGTTCTATGATATGTGCTTATGTTTATTCGGCATGTGATCTTATGATTGGTGAAATCACATTGTGTGTTGATTTACTACCCCTGAACATCGATTATTTTGATTGTATTCTGGGTATGGATTGGTTGGCCAAGTACTGCGCCACCATTGATTGTGTGAATAAATCTGTTGTACTTCATCCACCGGGTATGCCTGAGTTTACTTTCACTGGGAATGGGGTAGTTCCTCGGCCATACGTGATTTCATTTCTTAAAGCTAAAAAGTTGTTAAGAAAGGGATGTCGAGCTACTTGTGTAGCGTGCTGACTGTGTCTTCGGATAGTACCAATGTAGAAACTATTCCTGTGGTTTGTGATTTTCCTGATGTGTTTCCCAATGATCTACTTGGGGATTTAATCGATAGGGAAATTGAATTTACTATTGATGTAATACCTGGAACGCAACCCATCTCCAAGACTCCACATAGGATGTCGACTTCTGAATTGCAGGAATTAAAAGTCCAACTTCAGGAACTCTTAGACAAGAAATTCATTCGCCCAAGCACCTCACCTTGGGGTGCTCCAGTGTTATTTGTCAAAAACAAAGATGGATCTTTGAGGCTATGTATTGACTATCGGGAATTGAACAAAGTGACCATTAAGAACAAATATCCATTACCCTGAATAGATGATTTGTTTGACCAACTCCAAGGAGTTCAAGTGTTCTCTAAGATCGTCCTTAGATCCGGATATCATCAGTTAAAGGTCAAGGCAGAAGATGTTGAGAAAACTGCATTCAGGACTAGATATGGACACTATGAATTCTTAGTTACGCCATTTGGGGTAACAAATGCACCAGCTGTTTTTAAGGACCTAATGAATAGGGTTTTCAAACAATACATCGATGAATTTATTGTTGTATTTATTGATGACATTTTGATTTATTCTAGAGACAGGGAAGAACATGGGAACCATCTGAAAACTACCTTGCAGATTCTAAAAGAAAGGAAATTGTATGCAAAATTGTCCAAATGTGAGTTCCGGCTTGACAGTGTGACATTTCTGGGGCATGTAATCAACAAGGATGGTATTTCTGTTGACCCTCAGAAAATTGAAGCTATTGTGGACTAGCCTAAACCGACGAATGTGACAGAAGTTAGAAGTTAGAAGTTTTCTGGGACTTGCTGGCTATTACAGAAGATTTGTGAAAGACTTCTCAAAACTTGCAATGCCATTGACACAATTAACACAGAAGAATGTACAGCTTGATTGGGATGACCAGTGTGAATTAGCCTTTCAGGAGTTAAAAACCAGACTAGTGACTGCACCGATTTTGACCTTGCCCAATGGTTCAGATGGGTTTCAGATTTACAGTGATGTATCTTACAAAGGTTTGGGCTGTGTATTAATGCAAAATGGGAAGGTAATTGCTTATGCCTCTCAACAACTCCGTCCACATGAAAAGAATTACCCAACACATGATCTTAAACTGGCAGCTGTAGTGTTTGCCTTAAAGATTTGGTGACATTATCTGTATAGAGCGACTTGCGAGGTGTACACGGATCACAAAAGCCTCAAATATTTCTTTACTCAGAAAGAACTGAATATGAGACAAAGGAGATGGTTGGAACTAATCAAGGACTATGATTTGCAAATTTTGTATGATCCAGGTAAAGCTAATACTGTAGCTGACGCTTTGAACCGAAAGTCGATTGGGAATTTGTCATGTTTGCTGTCCAGTCAAAAAGAATTGCTAGATGACCTGGAAAAGAATAAGATTGAAATTGTTTTGCGAGAGCAAGGTGGGATTTTAGCTTCCATTTCCGTCCAACCTGCAATCATTGAAGAAATCAAACAGAAACAACTTGAAGATGGGTACCTGAAAAAGATTGTGGAAGAATTTGATTAAAAACCAAAACCAGGGTTTGTGTTTGAGAATAATGTGTTGAAATTTTAGAGTAGACTTTGTGTACCAGATTCCTCTGATTTGAGAAAGCGTGTTATGTCCGAAGCTCACAACACCAAATTTGCCATGCATCCGGGGAATACAAAGATGTATCATGATTTGAAATAGAACTTTTGGTGGCCTGGAATGAAAAAGTGCATTGTAGATTTTGTGGCTAGATGTTTGTATTGCCAACAAGTTAAAGCTGAACATCAGCGACCCGCTGGTTTATTACAGCCGCTTCCAATACTGGAATGGAAATAGGAACACATTACTATGGACTTCGTGGTCGGGCTACCATAGTCATTTTTGAAGAACGATGCAATATGGATTATAGTAGACCGATTGACGAAGTCAGCACATTTTCTACCAATCAAAATCATATACTCCCTTAATAAGTTTGCCACTTTATATATCAAGGAAATTATTCATTTGCATGATATCCCAGTTTCGATCGTGTCTGACTGAGACCCCCGCTTCGTGTCTCACTTCTGGAACAAATTGCAAGAAGCTTTGGGAACCACACTGAAATTTAGCACTGCGTATTACCCACAAACTGATGGATAATCTGAAAGAACAATCCAAACGTTGGAAGACATGTTACGTATATGCGTGTTGGACCTCAAAGGTAACTGGGATGAGCACCTACCTTTAGTGGAAAGCCATTGGTTTGGGCCTAGTTCGAGAGCTGCCAACTCAGTTTAAGTCCATCTTTATTGCACTGCGATATTCAAATTTGTTGTTGCATTAATCCACGTTTGCATAGTTTTGATTGGCATGTGTTGCATGCTTGAAATCACTTGCATCTTGGAAATGATTCCCTTGGTTTTCAAGTTGCTAGCATGTTTTGCATGTCTTGCCACACTTGCATGATTAGATCACAATCTCGCCATGCTTCATAACTTGCATAAGTTTGGACATGCTTGTTTGCCTTGTTTGCTTAAGGTATGCGTGCCTAGTGTACATTGAAATGTTTGCATGCTCCCCACATAAACATAGAGCAAACTAGTTTGCATGCTAGGTTGCATTCCATCAAGCTGCATGCCTTGTCCCTTGAATCTAGTGATAGGGATTGGGCCTTGTTTGGTGGTTTTGCATTGCATTTGAAATCAAGCATACTTGTCCTTGTGGGC
>NW_021025596.1:2129914-2188262 GCF_004153795.1 Camellia sinensis
TTGGCCATCACGCATTGAAATGCGTGATTGATGGCCCAAGGGTCGAGGGCCATGCTCCCTTGAGTCCCTTGCATGATAGGGAGTGTGGTTGGTGCATACATTTGCTTGAAATACATTGCCATGCCTTGCTTGCCCTCTGCTGCTGTCAAACAGGTTTCTGCAGGAAGTTTTGGCCGGCTGGCCATATATACTGCCGACCGACCAAATATATTTGGCCGAGAGCTCAATGGATGGTCGATGACCACTTCAAAATGGCCGGTGATGATCCCACTCATCCAGTGGCATTCCACAACACTCAGAGAAGCAACCTTGGGAGTTATGCAATTTTCAGAGAAGCAGAATAGTCAAAGTAGAGGCAACTTGTGCATGGCAGTGACTTTCTGAGCGGAGCCGAGCGCGCATTGCATTGGGCCCTCTTCCCGAGGCTATTTACTGCTTTCATTAGATTAGTCAATTTGTTAATTAATTAATTGATTTGTAAAATTTAATTAGCTTGTAGGTTAATTAACTTGTATTATTCTTTTGGTCCCTCCGAGCGAGGGCAAATCTGTAATAAGTGTGGGTGCGTGTGTGCATGTCTTTCAACCCCCACTTCTTTCTCCCTTTTACTTACCTGCTTTTGATGGTTAGTATTAGGACATGTTTACTTTAGCATACCTTATGCTATGCACGCGTGCATCATTCATCAGTATTGCATGCACCAGGCTCGGCGCATCATACTAACTGCATAAGTATTTCAAATCTAACTTGAATACATGCTACTTGTGCATCTTCACATGTCATTTATAGACTAGCTGAGCCTACTCTAGTGATATTCCGTATGCGTTGCATTAGGCATTTAAACATGGACTTGGATCATGCATGATTGCTAACATGCTCTTGTTTTGGCACGGAGTACTAGGTGAGCTCTTTATGCTTTAGCATCTCACATGAGTGTGAACGTTAACATGATAGCATGATTACCATGAGGCTAGATGTTTATTTGATGAACTGCTTGAATGCCTGTGGGTGGAAGTTGGATTCTTTAAGTTGGGATAACTCGTTGAAAATCCGTATTTTAGCCTACTTGTGAGTAGCAAATTCCAAAGCATTTTCCAAACAAACGGATATGCAATGTTTTGTTCCAATTTAGGCGATTTGGTCTATACTTGTTTGCTGTGCGCATAACATAGTAAATCTAGGCTAATGACCGGAATAAGAACACATAACGTTTTCAAAAACGGATATCACGGTTAGTAGAGGCCGATCTTCGGATCGGGCAAGAGGGGGTGCTCATAGCTGACCTTCCCCAATCGTACCCAAGCTCCCGAGTCGAGGCAACTTTGGTGATGATGGACACGTGACCTTTGGCATAGAGTCAGGGTTTCCTAAATTTCCCAAAATAAAATATTTAGGTGGCAACTCTGTATCTGGCAAAGCAGTCCATGTTTGGCACTTCTTTTCAAAAATCTATTTTTCTCAAAACGATTTGCCGGATTTGAACTCTTTGGTTCAGATTAAGAACCGTGACAATTTGAGAGTCCTGAACTGTAGTGAACCCAAAACGAACAGAACGGGACTCGTCCTCCTGGGGCGTTCGAGGACGTCTACAGTTAGCTAATGCTTTGGTTTTGTACTTAAGTAGTTAATGTACTTAGCTATTCATTTGTGTTGCAATAACTAATTAGTTAACTTGTTAGTTAATTAGTTTAATTAGCTTAGATAAGCTAGTTAGCTTATTATTCGGACCGTCCGTCGAGGGTACAACTGTTGTAATAAGTGTGCGTGTGTGTGATGCATGTTTTCCAATCCTTATTTCTTTTTTCCTTTTACTTATCTGCTTTCAGTGGTTAGTTTTAGGGCATATTTCAATTAGCATCCTTATAATTGCATGCGTGCATCCATCGGTCTGTCTTGCATGCACCGGGCTCAGCGCATCATACAAACTGCATTGTATTTCAATACCGATATGAATACATGTTATCAAGTTGCATTCACATGACATCTTAGAAGAGCCGACCCTATTTTAGTCGCATTTTGCATGTGTTGTATTAGGCATCCTTGACATAGCTAGGGTCATGCATTGATTACTAACTAGCTTCTTTTTTGGCTCGGAGTACACTGTGAGTGTTTATGCTTTAGCATCCTTGAGCATGTGTGTAGGTGATTGCCCTGATAGCATGCTTGCCATCAGGCTATGTGCTTAACTGCTATAACTGCATGAATGCCTGTGGATGAAGGCTTCATTGCTTGAATTGGAACAATTCATCAAAATGTGAGTTTTAAGCCCACTTGAAGTGGCAAATCATGTTGTTCTCTAAGCCCACTTGAGGGTGGCAAATCCGCGCCTTAGCCTACTTGCGAGTAGCACTTTCAAACCATTTTCGAAAACCAAACATGAGATGTTTTGTTCCAATTTAGGCGATTTAGTCTATACTTGTATGTTGTGCGCTTCACATAGTAAGCTAGCTAATAAAATCAGAATAAGAACACATGTGTTTTCAAAAACAACATATCATGTTATTAAAGGCCGATCCTTCGATCGGGCGAGCGAGGGTGCTCATTGCATGACCTTCCCCTCTCGTACCCAAGTTCCCGAGCCGAGGCAATTTTGGTGATGACGGACACATGGCCTTAGGCACGAGTCAGGGTTTCCTAAATTTTCCAAAATAAAATATTTAGGTGGCGACTTTGAAATTTGGCAAAACAGTCCATGTTTGGCGCTTTTTATTAAAATCGATTTTCCAAAATGGTTTGCCGGATTTGGACTCTTTGGTGATTTATCAGTCTTACATTGCACTTTGTGAGATTAGATTCAGAACCGTGACATGAGTCCGAACTGTAGTAGCTAAGAACAACAATTCACGCACTCGCACCCAAAGCAGAGTTTGGGGCGGTCTACACCCATGAGCTCCAAGTATTCAAACCCGGTAGCTCTGATACCAAGTTGTAATGCCCCAAATTTCTAGCCCAAATGATAAGACAACAATCATGGCTCTTTCAAGGAAAACCGAATATAAATCTCCAAACTTACATTACATGATACAATAGTTCTTCATACAATAATACATTAATCCAACAACAAGTAAATAAACAAATAAATACCCCCAAGGGTTTACAAGTTTCCAAGGCTTGAGCCAGGTTACACAAAACAATTATTCAAACCCACACAAACACAGCCCCTGGCTTACATACGGAGTCACAACAAAATGAGAGCATTGTACTCCCAACACACATACTTCCACGCCCCTAGTTGGGTGGGATCACCACATCTTTTCCTGCACAAAAATCTGTAGGGTGGGCATAAAGCCCAGTAGGAAATTCCTAACAAAGTATATACATTTTATACAAGTCTCAAGAGATAAAATGCACATGCCATGCTATGCCCTTTTTGAAGATAAATCACATTTTCATCTTTTGAAAACCACCATGCTCAATGATATCATGCAATTTCAATTGTTCAAAACTTAACAATTTGTTTCAAATGAGGTAAATACGAATCTGGTAATCCCTAGGTCGATGTCTGCAAGTAGACTATACAAGTACTACCATATTGTCATTTTTACCGGTATTAACCAGAAGGCTCGACACCTATCTGTGCAGGTTTTCGGTCTTTCATCCCGGACTCTCAGGCCAACTCATTCAATATTATCTACACCACCTATCAAGACTTACCAACGTATTTACCCCAAAACCATTCCATGAAAACTTGTTTCTTAACATTCTTTTCTCAACGTAAGTTTTCAAATCAACTTTCAAAGTTTAATGCAATCAAATGAATTAATATGCCAATAACAAAAGATGAATATAAATAATTTTATTCTAATTCATCATGCAAGGAATAACACAATTCTCTCTTCTCAAGTATCCTCAACAATTAGTCATTTCAAGACTATTTTAACGTTTTGAACAATAATTTTCAAAATGAACAACAATCCTCATATTCCCTGAAATTCATCATTTATATAAATATAAATAAGAAATTTTCCAAACATCCATTTATTTTGACACACAAAATAAATATAACAATATCATTCATGGATTTTTAGTCTTCAAAGAAAAATCCCCAAATTCTAGGTTTTCTCACTAAAACTATACAACTCAAATCTTTTGAAAGAAAACTTTCCAAAATCATCTTTTCTTCAATCAACGAAGATCAAAACCCATAAGATCATTTTAAAAGAACAAGAGACAAACCCACTTTCAAAATCGCTCAACTTCTCGCATCAACAATCAATTTTCAAAGCTATCGAAAGATGCTTTCGAAAATCATTTAGATCTTGCAAATATATATATATATATATATATATAACTCTAAGAAAATTCCTACCTCAAGTTTTGAAGAAGAAATGAGATGAAGCCTACAAAATCAACGATGTCGCAACTCAATCTTCACCGCACACAACGAAGCCCTTGAGAAGTTAACCAACTTTGATGAAGAACCTATGGCAGAACTCTAATGGATCTTGAGAAATCAAGGTTTTGATCCAATTTGGCATAGGGAAATGTTGAAAGAAGGGAGATGAAAGGGTTTTCAGAGAGAGATATACAAAAGTGATCTAAAATATCAGATTCATGAACTGACATAACATGGTCCGCTCGAATGTGGAAAGCCATGCTCGAGCATCTAATACACTTTCGCAGTACTTTTGCAAATAGGTCAAACTTCTGAAACCAGACATTCTCCACTCGAGCACATAAATGGACGCTCGAGCGGACAAGCAACTTCTAATACATTTTGCATTTTTGCTTCGGAGGCACTGCCCCTCAACCCCGCCAGGGCGCTGCCCTAGGACCCGCCAAGGGGTGATCCCCGACATACTCAGCAAAGTGGCAAAACTGGAATCGCTACATGTTTAAACCGCCTGGGCATGTTGATTTTGAATGTGTGGGTAATGGGGTAATGCCTTCACCTTATCTAATTCCAACAATAAAAGCATGTAAATTGCTTAGGAAATGATGTCAGGGTTATTTATGTAGTATCTTGACTGAACAATCTTTGAATGTTGAAATGGATAGTATCTCTGTTGTTAGAGAATTTCCAGATGTATTTCCTGATGAACTGCCAGGGGGATTGGTTGATAGACAAATATAGTTTGCCATTGATGTGGTCCCAGGCACCCAACCTATCTCAAAAACCCCCTAGAGAATGTCTACTTCTGAAATGAAAGAACTGAAAGAACAATTTCAAGACTTGCTTGACAAAGGGTTTATCCAACCAAGTACTTCGGCGTAGGGCGCACCGGCGTTATTTGTGAAAAAGAAAGACGGGACTATACGTTTGTGCGTTGACTACCGGGAACTTAACAAGGTAACAATCAAAAACAAATATCCATTGTCCCGTATTGATGATTGATCAATTGCAAGGTTCACAAGTCTTTTCAAAAAATCGATTTGAAATACGGATACCACCAGTTAAAGGTGAAAGTAGAAGATGTTGAGAAAACCGCATTCAGAACGAGGTATGGTCACGACGAATTTCTTGTTATGCCATTTGGAGTGACTAATGCACCTGCAGCATTTAGGGACCTTATGAATCGAATTTTTAAGACTTATCTTGATGAATTTGTTGTGGCTTTTATTGATGATATTCTGATATATTCAAAGAGTATACTTGAACATGAACAACATTTGAGAGCCGTCTTGCAAATGCTTAGAGAAAACAAATTATTTGCTAAACTAAAAAAAAATGTGAATTTTGGTTGGATGAAGTTGTCTTCTTGGGGCATGTCATCATCAGAGAAGGGATTTCAGTAGACCCACAGAAGATAGAGGCAATTATGAATTGGCCTACTCCAACAAATGTAATGGAAGTCTGTAGTTTTATGGGCTTAGCTGGGTACTACAGAAGGTTGTGAAAGATTTTTCAAACGTAGTTGTACCTTTTACCCAACTTACACACAAAGGACAACCGTTTGAATGGAATAATGAAAGAGAATCTACTTTTCAAGAACTAAAAACGAGATTGACTACTGCACCAGTGTTGACATTGCCCACAGGTATGGAAAACTTTGTGATTTATAGTGATGCATCTTATAAGGGTCTAGGTTGTGTGTTAATGTAGAAAGGACGGGTAATTGCTTATGCCTCCCGAAAATTGTGACCACTTGAGAAGAACTACCCAACACATGACCTGGAACTGGCCACAATTGTATTTGCTTTGAAAATTTGGCGGCATACTTGTATGGAGAAAAATGCAAAGTCTACACAGATCACAAAAGTTTGAAGTATTTCTTTATTCAAAAAGAATTGAATATGCGGCAGAGAAGATGGCTTGAACTAATAAAAGATTATGATCTTCAGATTCAGTATCACCCTGGGAAAGCCAATACAGTTGTTGATGCCTTAAGCAGAAAATCAACGGGGAGCTTAACTTGCCTACTTACTGAACAGAAGGAAATCCTGCAAGATTTTGAGAAATCCGAGATTGAGGTAGTATTACATGTGCAAAGCGGATTGATAGCCGTCATTTCAACCGAACCAGAAATCATTAATGAGATCAAGCAGAGACAAAAAGAGGATAAATTCCTCAAGAAGATAGTTGATGAATTTGAGGCAAATCTGAAACCGGGATATAGTGTTGTAAATGAGCTGTTGAAATTTCAAGATAGATTGTGTGTTCCGAATATCCCTGAGTTAAAGAGGAGAATTCTCAATGGAGCTCATAAATCAATGTTTGCTATGCATCAGGATAATAACAAGATGTATCAAGACTTAAAACAGAGTTAATGATGGCCAAATATGAAACATGAAATTGCAAGATATGTGTCCAAATGTCTTCAGTGTCAGGAAGTTAAGGCTGAACATAAAAAACCAGCAAGTCTACTTTAACCTCTCCCTATTCCGGAATGGAAGTGGGAACACATAACCATGGACTTTGTTGTTGGCCTACCTCGGACACCTAGACGTATGGATTCTATTTGGGTTATAGTTGATAGACTAACTAAATCTACGCATTTTCTTCCTGTGAAACCACGTATGATGCATATAGGTTAGCCACTATTTATGTTGATGAAATTGTTTGTTTGCATGGAGTTGTGGTGCATATCATGCTGGATAGAGATCCGAAATTTGTATCTAGATTCTGGAAAAGTCTTCAAGTGGCATTGAGAACAAAGCTGAGATTTAGTACAACATTGTATCCACTAACTAATGGACAATCGGAATGAACTATACAGACTCTAGAAGATATGCTCAAAATGTGTGCTTTGGATTTTCAAGGGAGTTGGGAGACTTACCTATCATTGGTTGAATTTGCGTATAATAACAGTTTCCACTCCAGTATTGGTATGGCACCGTATAAAGCTTTGTATGGCCAAAAATGTAGATCTCTTACATGTTGGACTAAAGTTGGGGATAGGGTCTTGCTTGGACCTGAACTTGTACAAACAACTACCGATAAAATTAAAGTTATCCAACAAAGGCTTAAGATAGCATAAAGCCGACAAAAGAGTTATGCGGATGTAAAAAGAAGGCCTCTTGAGTATGAGGTCGGTGACCATGTGTTTATTCATGTAAATCCAATGAAAGGCCAATTAAGGTTCAGCAAAAAGGGTAAATTATCAACTCGTTACATTGGGCCGTTTCAAATTTTAGAAAGGCTTGGTCCAGTTGCTTATAGAGTTGCTTTACCGCCAGAAATGGAACAAATGCACAATGTATTCCACGTATCAACATTAAGGGGCTATCTCCGAGATCCATTCCACATAATTGATTATCATTGCATAACACTTGATGAAAATATGGAGTACAGAGAATGGCCAGAATGGATCATTGATCGGCAAGTAAAGCAACTGAGGAACAAATCCATTCCAATGGTGAAAGTGGAATGGAATGAACATTGTGGAAGGTATGCCACTTGGGAGAAAGAAGAAGAGATGCGACAACACTTCCCACATTTGTTTCCGACAAAAGGTAACGTAAGTTTGGAGGACCAAACTTTCTAATGGGGGGAACAATGTGATAACCCGTTCTGTGATATACTATTAATTGTTAATTACATTTGTGATTATGTGCTTGATGTGAATTTCAATGCTAATTATGTGATTAGATGTGAATTTGTATTTTATCTGTTCACAGTAGGGAAATCTGTTCTATTTCCTATTAAAATTTGAAATGGAGGGTCGTAGAGGTAACAAAAACCAAAATTGGCTGTATCATTGTGATTAGTATAATTTTTAGAGTCTATGGTGAAATTTAATTGAAAATTGATTCGGATCAAAGTAATTAGATTAATTTGATTTAATTAAGTTCATTTGATTAGGCCTAAGGTTTGATTAGCCAATATGATTAGTAAGACCTATATATGTGCTAATTAGGGGCTTAGCTCATATCTTTGAGCTCATTTTCACCTCTTGGCTGAGTTTATAAACATTAGAGAGGGAACACACTTGATTTAGAGAGAGAGAGAGAGAGAGAGAGAGAGGGACAAAATTCTTGTACAATGGACCTAGAGATTAAAGATTTGAGAAGCTTGGCTTAAGAATTTGCTAGAATTGGAAGGATTGAAGGCTCCAAGTGAGTATTTCAACTCTAATGCGTGAGTTTAACTCCATGAATATGTGTATTCAAGAAGAATTAGTGAATTAATGCAGAATACAAACTTAATATGAAGAATTTGGTGCCAAATTACACATGCATGCATAATTTTGTTGAGCATCATGATTTTGAACATCATTTGTACCATTTGAAATGGAGTTGGAGTCTACATTTCACATGCATGCATAATCCATGAAGTTATGAAGCTTGGTTGCATGAGTTTTGAAATTGTCAAGAAGGATTTGAAATGATTTGGGAGATGGATCTTGATTTTGGACAATTGGCTTCAAACTACTTGCGTTTTCATGTAATATAATGTTTGTCCATGTTTTTGGTGTCAACTTACAAGCTTTGAGCCTTTCGAAAGGTGTTTTGAGCTTCAAACAAAATTCTAGAAATTCCAGAATTCGGCCTGTCCGCTTGAGCGAAGAAAGTCTCGCTCGAGTGTAAAATTTACCTCCCAAAAGTTTTACAGACAATTGCACGATAGCTCGAGCAGACCCTGTTTGCAAGACTCATCGCTTGAGGGAAGAATGTCTCGCACGAGCGTAAAAATCATGCAGCTAGTACTTTTACAAAGTTTTACAGACCGCTCAAATAGAGTGCCCTATTTCAAAAACTTTTGAAAAGTTGTTTTATGTTCCAATTTCCGTTCCCTTTCATTTCTAAGTATTCTTAGGCACACATTGAGCATCCTAAATGAATTAAAGGGCACGAAAAAAGCCTAAGAAAGTTAAGCAAACTAAAGAACAGATTGAATTGTATTATGACCCAATGCGTTATGAATTATGTAGGGTCAAGTGTAAGGATGAATCTCGCACCGGAAGACTGTGAGTAATATCTTAATAAAGATATTTTTGTGTATGCATTATTTTCTAAATGTTACCTGTGTGGTAAGTTTCTAAACTTCCGGATTGATACTATGAATGAGTATTCTATCTGTTTGATTCACAATGAAGTATGTGAGGTGATTGATATAAGAATATGAAATGGGCCCAAGGTTGTTCGGTTTACTTGAAGAGGATATAAATTGGGCCTAAGGTCGTTTTGCATAACTGTTAAATAGGCCAAAGGCAGTTTTGAATAAGGAATTGATTAGACCTAAGGTCGTTTTGAATATGGAGGCAAATGTGAACATGATCATGGATCTAAAAGTGTGCACAAATATGAATATGAATTAATTGGACCCAAGGTCATTTTACATACAATGGACCCAAGGTCGTTTTGTATATGAATTGGACCCAAGCACGTTTCGAATATAATGGACCGAAGATCGTTTTCCCTAAGAATTGGACCTGAGGTCGTTTTGCATATAATGGACCAAAGGTCATTTTGTAAATACGAATTTGACCAGAGGTCGTTTTGTATATGGATACGATATATGATATGTTGGACCTAAGGTCGTTTTGCATTGATATCGATCAACAAGTTTAGTTATGAATTTTGATTAAATGAATCTCATTCATGAACTCCTTTACTTTAGTATTATTCACTGGGATTTAGCTCACTCTTTATTTATATGTATGTAGGTGAGTAGTGGCATGTCCAGCCCCAGCCCCAGCCCTAGTGAGCTATGAGAAATCGAGTTTTGAGAAGTCAACCAAGGTTGCCTCACGTAAGAGGCCTTAATTTTGTTTTGCTTTTCCTTTTGTTCTTTTGTGGTCATGTGTGACCAAATTTGTGTATAACCTTGGTTTTTGTTAATACTGACTTTTGAATGATCTGGACTTATGTAATACATGCTATGGATGTTTGTATAGTGTAAGTTATTACATATATGAAAAAAAAAAATTGTCTAAGCCATGTATGCACAGCTCTTTGGACAATCTTTGCAAGTTCTGCTTCCGCAATTTGGCACCCTATTATTAAATATGATTGATTTCTGACTAAGGTCGTAGGTAATCTCATGATTACTGGCTAGTTATGACTCTAATCCATAGGAGTAGGTTTGGATCATAATAGGTGTCGACCCCAGAGGCCAACAACAGGACAAGTGTCGACATCACCAAGACTGGTGCCAACCCCAAATTTTAGTAGCTCTACTAAGAACACAGCAACAAGGTGGTGTCAACACCACCAAGATGAGTGTCGACCCTAGAAGCAGAACGAAACAAGAAAAGGAAGGCAGTGTTGACACCACCAACAATGGTGTCGACCCTCGAAGCCAAAACCAAACATGAAGAGAGAGGAACAACTACTACAGATATGGTTTCTCGAATTCAAAAGCAATAAATGGGTCGGGTCTAAGCCCAGATCACTATAACATGCCCCCCTTAAGGAATTTCATCCTGGAAATTTTGAATCAACAACAATACCGTATTTAAACCAATTACAACAATGATGGCAATTCAATTTCATCACTATGACCCATCCACCGGCCATTCATTCTCATCACCATGTTAAACACGTGCCCATTACTGAATATACGATTCATATCTCCAAAACATATACAATGTTTATTTTATAATAATATGACAAGATTTCTAATACAAGTTCACACATCAACAAATAGGTCCAAATACTTCTCACAGCCTTCTGCCTCACATTCCCAAGTTGCTTCCTCAACCCCGTGATATGTCCACGACACCTTTACCAAGGGAATTGTCTTGCCACGCAAGACTTGGTCTCGAGTATCTAAAACTCTAACCGGTCTCTCTTCATACGAGGCATCCTTATCTACCTCTAACTTGGTCCAATCTAACACGTGTGATGGATCCGGCTCATACATCCGAAGCATGCAAATGTGAAAAATGTCATGTACCCCGGAAAGTTGTGGCAGTAAGGCCAAATGTTAAGTTACCTCCTTAATCTGCTCTAGGATCTCAAAAGGCCCAATAAACCTAGGAGACAACTTCCCACTCTTCCTAAACCTCGTCTAGGTGATATCTTCAAGAAGACGTGATCTCCTACCTCAAAGGATAACGGTCTCCTCCTACGATCGGCATAGCTCTTTTGACGACTCTGAGCCATGACCAACCTCTTACAAATAAGCGCAACCTTCTCTGTTGTTTTCCCTACTAACTCAGGACCTACATAGGTGCATCATCCACCTCACCCCAACACATAGGAGATCTACAGGGTCGGCCATACAAGGCCTCAAATAGTGTCATGCTAATTCTAGATTGGAAGCTATTGTTATAGGAAAACTCCACTAAAGACAAGTGTCACTCCCATGACTGCTTAAAGTCAAGAACATAACCCCGAAGCATATCTTCTAGGATTTGGATGGTACGCTTTGACTACCCGTCAGTTTGAGGATGATAGGTGGCACTAAAAGTCAACTCGGTGCCCAAGGCGTTCTATAGGCTTTGCCACAATCAGGCTGTAAAATACGGATCTCTATCCAAAACAATAGTCAAAGGAACCCCAGGAAGTCGAACAATGTCCCTAATATAAAGGTCGGCAAGATAATCTACCGAGTCACTCGTGCGCATAGGTACAAAGTGCACTGACTTAGTCAACCGATCAACTTTTACCCAAATGACATCATTACCCCATTGAGTCCTTGGAAGACCCACAACAAAATCCATCGTGATATGCTCCCACTTCCACTTGGCTATAGGCAAGGGTTGCAACAAACCCGCTTGTGACAGTTGAGTTTTTCGGACCACTCAAGCGGTCATTTGGTCGCTGGAGTGGTCATTTGGTCGTTCAAGTGGTCATCTTCAACTCCCAGTAGTTCGCTATTTTGCAGGCGGGATAGCTCAAGCAGTGGAGTAACTCCCTGTAGTTGCCTAATTTGCAGACAAGATAGCTCGAGCGGTGGAGTTGCCGCTCGAGCGTAAAATTCAAACTCCCAGAATTTTCACTGTAGCTCTACAAAACTTTTGCAACTTCTCCCTTTTCGCTTGACCAGGTGGAATGATCGCTCGAGTGATCGCTTCAAATTTGTGCTGCTCGCTCAAGCGTAGGAAGTTGCGCTTAAGCAGTCTGTTCGGGATCAACGTCTCTAAAAGTCACTTTTTGGTCCACTTTTCTTCATTCTTCCATATTCTTTCTCTCTCTTCTCCTCTTTTTCCACCATTATAGAGGGTTTCAAGCTTTTACGCTTGGTTTTCATCTTATTCCTTTCATTTTTCACCCCATATTCCTTATATCAAAACGAAGAGCACGCCAAGGGCTTTCTATCTATCCAAGCGGGTCGTGTTTTCTTTGAAGTTGAGATATTGGGTTCTTCCTCTTCTTGCTTGAGGTAGGGATTTTCTTTGCTTCTCATCAATATTCTATCATAGATAGATGGGTGGTAAATTTCTATTACATAAAAACCTCATTTTGAGGAGATTTTTAAAAGATCATGTCAAGGAAGTTAGGGATATTAATTCATGGAAATTGAATGTGAAATTGAGATGGAAATTGATAGGGTTGAGAAGTGAGAATATGAATTTGTGCCCTAATGTAAAATGCCCTAATTTTTGTTAAAACCCAGTTATAGTTTCTTGTTACAAAGATAAAAGATGGTTTAATTGACCCTAATTCCTTGAAATTTAATGAAAGCTAGGTTAGGATGAGTTAAAGTGGTGATAATTTGTGATTGTGAAAGTGATTATGGTATATAAAGGTTATGTTAAAGAAATTAAGGTTTGTAATTAAATCAATAAATCTTGGATAATATATGATAATTGTTGTGTTGTGTAATTGAACATAAAGACTTGATGATGTTGTGGAGAAGCAACGAGAGAAATAGAACACAAGAATTGTGATTGATTCTAAAGTTGATTCTTTATGCTTTTGGTGGATGTGTTACTAGAATAATGTGTAATGGAAAATGATGAATGGTAATGTTGGCCTTTGTCGAAATTATAATAACAAATAACTTAATGAATTGCTGATTGTGACATTAGAATAAGAGTATGTTTCCTTCCGGCTTGTGACTGGTAAAGTGTGAGGCCTAATAGAGGTTCTGCCTTCCTTCTAGAGTAGCTCACTGTAGACGTCCCCAAACGCCCCAGGAGGGTGAGTCCCGTTCCGTTCATTTGGGGTTACTACAGCTCGGACTCTCAAATCGTCACGGTTCTTAATCTTGAACCAAAGAGTCCAAATCCGGCAAATCGTTTTGAGAAAACAGATTTTTTGAAAAGAAGTGCCAAACATGGACTGCTTTTCCAGATACAGAGTCGCCACCTAAATATTTTTTACGGGGGAATTTAGGAAACCCTAACTCGGTGCCAAAGGCCACATGTCCGTCATCACCGGAGTTGTCTCGGCTCGGGAGCTAGGGTACGATTGGGGAAGGTCAGCTATGAGCACCCCCTCTCGCCCGATCCGAAGATCGGCCTCTACTAACCGTGATATCCGTTTTTGAAAACGTTATGTGTTCTTATTCCAGTTATTAGCCTAGAATTACTATATTATGCGCACAGCAAACAAGTATAGACTAGATTGCCTAATTTGGAAATAAGCATTGCATATCCGTTTGTTTTGGAAAAATGTTTTGGAATTTGCTACCCGCAAGTAGGCTAAAATACGGATTTCAACGAGTTTTCCCAACTCAAACAATCCAACCTTCACCCACAGGCATTCAAACAGTTTATAACACATAAGCATCTAGCCACATGGTAAGCATACTGTCATGATAGTACTCACGCGCATGCAAGATGCTAAAGCATAAACACTTACATTGTACTCTGTGCCAAAACAGTAAGCTAGTTCGCAAACATGCGTGATCCTAGTTCATGTTAAAAATGGCTAATGCATCGCATGCAAAAATGCAATCTAGACAGGCTCAGCTACCCTAAACATGGCATGTGAAGTGCAGTCATGCACACACACGTACCCACACTTATTACAAATTCGCCCTCGCTCGGAGGGACCGAAAGAATATTACAAATAATTAACCTACAAGCTAATTAAATATTACAAATTGCCTAATCAGCTAACAAACCAATTTAAACTAAGAAAAGCAATAAACCGCCTTGGGAGGAGAGCCAAATGCAGTGCATGCTCGAGTCCTGCTCGGAAGTGCATGGCCATGCATAGTCTGCCTCTGTTTTCCCTGCTCTGTCTCTCTAAAGACTGCCAAAGTCTCAAGGATGCCTCTCTGGATACTGGGAATCACCACCGGCTGAGTAAAATTACCACCGGCAATGAATTGTGGTCACCGGCACAAAATGAATCCATCGGCTGGTGATTTACTGCCGGTCGGCAATGTATACTGCCGGTCGGCAAAGAATGCCTGCAGAACCTGCAACTCACAGCAGCAGAGGACAGAACTTGCATGGCAATACAATTCAAGCAATGTATGCACCAATCATGTCCCTTATCATGTTTGTGACTCAAAAGGGCATGTGTCTCGATTCTCGGACCGCCAATCACGCATTTCCATGCATGATGGCCCAAAGAATCAAGTGTGCAACTTTCATGTCAAATGAAATACAAACCAAACAAATGAACCAAGGCCCAATTCCTATCACCAAGTCCAGGAACAAGGCACGCATGCAAGATGCAATGCAACCTAGGCATGCAAGCTAAGGATGCAACATGGCGTGGCAAGACACTTATGCAAGCATACAAGCAAACATAAGGCAATGCAAACTGATGAAAAGGTAGACTTATACATGATTTAGGCAACTCTAAAAAGGGCCAAAACAGTGGTCAAAGTGACCAAAATAAAGGACCAAATACACATACACACATGCACATGTTAAAGGGCCAACACTTAGGCACAAATGAGGCAACTCTCAAGCACATTTGAATGAGGCAATCATGGACATATGGCATGCACGGTAAGCATTGGAACTCATGTTAAGATGGTGTCAAACCAAGCAAACAAAATAGACCACGCATGCAATGAATGGCCCAAGTACTTGAAGCAAGTCAAAGGGACTTGAACCATGGCTAAGCCAACCAAGCCTCACAAGGTTAAGAGGACTTAAAATAGATTCAAGGCAAACCTAGACCATGCAAAGGGGACTCTTAGATGGCATCTAAGTGGCTCAAATTCAAAGGCATGCACAAGTGCCAAAACATGGAGCATGCCACACAAGCTTTCAAAGCATTAAAGAGACATCCAAGGCAAGCATATAGGCATGCAAAGGGGACTGAAATGACATGGTGGATAATTCCAAATCACTAAATCAATGCAAAAATGTCATGCTATACATTCACACACTTAAGGCCAACAAGCCGGAATGCAAAGGGACTATACTAAGCATGCCAAATCCGACCCAAACAACCTAGGACAGACCTTAAACATGGCAAAATATGCACAAAAGCTTCACAAGACTAAGCCTAAAACATGCTAGAATACGGGGTTACAACCTAAGGCATGTTAAGGCCTAAACATGGCATTACAAGGTAGGTATGCTAAGCATGCATGGTGTACCAAAACCAAATAAAAACAGAAGCATATTATGGCATATTAAGCACAAAAAACAACTAAGGCATGGTCAACACGAAGCTTAGCTAGGTGCTCCCTCAAGAGGCCAAAAATGGTCCTTTTCAAGGACAACAAGGAGAGGGGGTGGCCCTCTCCTCCCTAGGACCTCAAGGCACCATCCTCACCTCTGAAATCCCTCAAGATTTCAGTGGTGAGGAGGCCCAAACACTAAGGTCCCGGAGTTCACTCAAAATGGCACAAAAAGGAGCCTTACAAGGCTTAAGAGGGGTCAAACACCCTCAAACCACAAAACACTCTAAACAAACTATTTAGAGGGCCTAAAAATAGAACTTTTTTATGTAATACACTAAGCACAAAAATAGTTCTAAGATAGGCAAAATAAGTATGCAAGAATGGAAAATAAAGGGACTAGTTTCTTACCCTTGAAGACCCCTTCACAAATGATGCTCCAACAGCCCTCCTTGGCTTGAATCCAGCTCCAAAATACCAAAACCAGCCTCTTAGAACCTCAGTAGCTAAGAGAAGGTAGAACACTAGGTGTTTGTGTGCAATAGTATGGACTAAAACACAATTAAACACACACAAAGGTAAAAAGAGAGAGATATAGAGATAGAATGTGTATGGATCCTAACCCTAGAACTCAAAACCCTAATATGGCTGTCTAAACTCTCTAAAATGTCTAACCCTAAGCAAAGGAGAGAAGGGCTCCTCTTATAGAGCTTCTTGTCTTGTAAAGCTTACAAGACAAGCTTCTAAAGAGGGAGATCCCTCCATACACGTGTATGGAGGGGAGCCAAATGCAAGACAGCTGTGATAAAATATCTGCAAAAGCAGATGCACAGTAGTCAGCCGGCCAAAGATGCCATTTTGGCAAAAGGGAGTGCCGACCGGCAATAAATAGTGCCGACCGGCAATATACATTGCCGATGGAAGCAAAAACCAGCCGGTGGCCTCTGACCATGGCCGGTGGTGTGTGGGGATGCCTCACAAGGCATTCCCTGCCCCTCCAAGGCAAAATGCAAGTGTTTGGTGCAAAACCAGACACTAAACGGTCGAGTTCGGAGATCCTGAGGCAAGGCGCATAGCCGAGACCTCCGGGAACTCCAAACGAACACAAACATGGATGATCACCGGGTGTTCGGACGGTGACGTCCAAGTCTTGAGGACGGTCAAAAATGGGTGTCTACACTCACAGTAAAGCGTGTGGTCTATGTGGAGGTTCCACATTCCTTCCAGCTTATGACCAGTAAAGCATAAGGTTTCGCATTCCTTCTGACTCATGACCGGTAGAGCATGGCGCTTAACCGAGGTTCCGCATTCCTTCCAGAGTAGTGCTTGGAAAAGCGTGTGGTATGATGATGTGGCTTGGTAATGGAGCCGGTTTCTAATTGAGTTGTGTGGAATGATTACAATAAGATCTCTACATGTGATTATGATAATGGAAAGTGAATACTCTTAATTGTGTAACGTTGAATATATGGGATTGTGCAGATTCATCTTATGTCGATTATAATGGGTAATGGTTTATTAGGACTTGCAGTAAAATTACTCGTTTCTAAATTTAGACCTCTAAGTAATGTTAACATGGACTTTTGAAAAGAACTTTTGAGAACTATACTAGAAGAATACGAAAATAAAAAAAACAAAACAAAAGAAAGAGTTTACTTTGAAGACTTTTCAGGGATTGCTTTATCAGAATGGTGGTATGATCTATATATATTGTATTGAGTATGAAAAGAGCATGCTAATTATGTACGTATCGTCACTCTTCAAAGTCCATGATCGTATTTATCTAAAGGTCTTATTGTTGAGAATCATAGAAGATCCTTATTGGATTTCATGTTCATCCCATCTATTTTAACCATTTTCAGGAACGAAGTCAGGAACACCAGATTGAAGAATTGAGGAGCTTATTTTCTTTTATATGACAAAGTGTAAATGAGAGATGTTCATTGTAATGTGGGAAATATGAGTATTTCAATGTAAATCCTGGCATCTATTATTTTTGTGTTCATTCGAGTGAGAACAATGTCACTATTACTCAAATGTAATGGTTATTTGTACTTATGAATGAATTTAATAAATGGGTTTGAATTAAAGGTTTTTGGTAACATTTCAAAGAAAAAAAATTGAGGTGTGACAACTTGGTACCAAAGCTAACCATATTTGAAAACCTTGAGCTCATGGGAAGTGGTTTCTAACACAATAGGTTGGCTTTGCATGCTGAGGACGTTTGCATGTAGAAAGTATGTGGTTTAAGACATTATGTGTTGCATTGTGTGAGTATGAGTTGAGTTTTAGGGATAGTGCTTCTAGCCAATTAACTTGCTTAGAGATCTCGTTCAAAACGTGTCTGATAACATGGTTTCTGGTGAGAGTTCCTTGAAAGTTTCGGGACAAGTGGTCATCTTGGTAGACTTGATTCAATTACATGGTTTGTTGTTTAAATGGTTTGTTGTTTAAAACTATCGATGTGTTGTATGCTTAGAAGCTATGTTGGTTTTGTGTCTTAGTAGAAAAAGTAATTGTCTCAAGAAAAGGTTTAGAATACGGTTGATTGATGTTTGATGTTGTCTTTGATAGGATGTCAGGGTAAGCTAGCAGAGGTCGTGTTGGGACTAGGAGCATTGGTAGGGGCACAACAGTCCCAGTAGTACCTGCACTTGCAACACCAGCTGTGGGCGAGGGAATTGCATGTGCAATAGTAAGAGCTGTGCGGTAGGCTTTAAAACGCAATGAAGGAGATGAGTCTTGTGCCTTTAAGACCACCAAGGAGTTTCTTCACTTTAACCCACCGAAGGTCACAGGAGGGTCAGAACCATTAGAGGCAGAGAGTTGGCTAGAGCAAGTCACTAAGACACTTAATATGCTCAGAGTCATAGATAAGGGGTTGAGAATGGCATTAGCAAGTGTTCAACTGAAGAGAGATGCTACGTATTTATGGAAATATGTAAGCCCTACCGTAGGGATCAATTGGGCTACATTCACTGTAATAACCCGACCCTCGTACATGTTCTCTGATATATTTTCAGTCCCTTATTCTGCGCATTTAAATGCTTATTATGAAATTCCATGTGGAATTAAGTGTAATTAAGTGAACCTTATGATTATAAATTCTTATCTATTTAATAAGAAATCATATCTGTCACAATTAAAATGTTTGGATAAGGAATTGGAAGCCATAGGAGCTTAATAATCTGAAATTGACCTTATATTTGGAGTCAGCATAATTTTTAAGTAATACCAAGCATTTTTGTACAAATTTGGTTTGGACCGATTATATTGATTAATTTTTGTCCTATTCAAACTTTTTCTTTATATTATATATATGTGCCTCTTTGAATAAGGAACTTAGAACCTTACAAAATATCTCCTGGGAGAAAAATTAGAGAGGAAAAGGGTTTGAAGAAAAGAGGTGAAAGTCCTCAAGATCTAAGAGTGGGGAATTAAGAGGAATTCAAGTGTATTAAGCTTAAGGTAAGTCTAACCCATCTAATTCCACTTTCTTTCCATGCTTTAAAGTAGGAATTTCTTGGTGTGGTGTGGGTTGGAGTTGTAATGGAATTCATATATTTGAACAAATGGTAGCATGTGTTTGTGTGTGTGTGTGTGTGTGTGTGAGGAAGTTGGGAATATTATGTAATTGAATTTTGTTGTAAGCTTTAGGACTTAAAGATTTGAATCATAGTTAGATTGTGGTGTGTTTGTGAATCTTGTACATGATTTTTGAACCATATTCTAACAATTAAAGAACCTATTTTGAGCCTTGACAAGTGTACCAAAAATTAGGTTTTGCTGGATTTCGAATTGAAACTGCCCAGAATCGCCGCACGTGCGGGGATCACTGCCACACGTGCGGGAAGCCTTGCCGCACGTGCGGGGCTCACAGCCGCACGTGCGGCCCAAGCTGCAAAATTTTGTTTGCTCCGTTTTGCGTGCTTAACCCTCTGGTATTTTTGAAATATGTGTTTGATGTCCCTAAGATGCCTGTAAATTCGTTTGAAGTAAAATGAAGCAGGAAAGGAATTAAGAAAGAAAAAAGGAACTAATGAATAAGTTGTGCAAGTGTGTAGGTCATAAGCCGAGAGGGGCAAGCACTCCGCTAAAGCACTGTGAGTAATAGTACTGTAATCGCACGTTTGATCACCGTTAATAATTCTTTTTATTAACGCTCTGCTTTTCACAAGTGGTTATGTTAACCTTATGTTGATTGGGAATCGGTGTGAACGTTGAAAGATTTTGGCGTACATCGGTACGACACTGAACCTACTCTGTATTCCGGTTAAGGTTAATGATTATCGTTAATATTAACGTTCTGCTAATTGCAAGACAAGAATGTTGATTTGCAATGAACCATGAGGAAATCTGAGCGCATCATTGAGTCATACGTTGTTTACTGTCGATAGTTAATGTTAACATTCTGTTATCTGTGAGTTAGCAGTATTGATTCATGCCAAGCAAATGGAATGTATGTGCATTATGGAATCATGGTATTTATGTATCTCTGAAATTGTTCCACTTGTTAATAATTATCATTAACATTCTGTTAAACGCAAACTAGCTATGTTAACTCATGTGAATGATTGGAAGAATCTGTGTGCCTCTGTATAACTCTGAGACTAATAATATATGTGTCTTATGTTAATGAATATTGTTAATGTTCTTATGCTAACTTGCAATAAACCATGAGGTTATTCCATTCTGTTTATTCGTTCCATTCATACTGTGACATGATATGAATTGTTCGGTCTTAAATACCTAATATTTTCTGGTATGGAACAAAGTGTTGTACGAAACTAAGTGCTGCTATGCGAGTCACCTCTAGAATCTGTACGAGCCGCCTCTTGAGTCCATACATATGTGAACTGAGGCCTATGGGCGTTCTGTGAAAGTTATAAGGCCTATGGCCGTTCTGTGAAAGTTATGAGGCTTATGGCCGTTCTGTGACATATGTGAGGCCTATGGCCAATCTGTGACATCTGGGCCTATGGCCATTCTGTATGAACCACTAGTATGAAGCAAAGTGCTGCACGGAACTAAGTGCTGCCATGCGAGTCACCTCTAGAATCCGTGAGAGCCACCTCTTGAGTTCATACATGCATGAAAAGGGCTTCATGCTATTCTGTTAAAGGGCTTAATGCCATACTCTATTCAAGGGCTTGAAGCCAGTCTGTTAAAGTTTAGGCCTAAGGCCATTCTGGAAATACTTACGAGATAAAGTTAACTATATGTTCTCTGCACTTATATATGTACATTGTAATTCAAGTTAACCATTAAATTGTTTACGTACTACTATTCACTGAGCTTGACTCACTTTGTGTTATGTCTATTTCTGTAGGCACTCCACCTAGAGGTCAGTTTTAATCCATGGCATCCGTTCCTCTTTTGTCAACCTCATAGTGTCCAGGCACTATTTTATGGGATTTTGCTCAGCTTTTGGTTTTGCACCCTGATTGTCTGTCTAAGGTTGAAGTGTAAATAACCCATTTACCTTTCCATGTTTTGTTACGCCCAATCTTGAGGGCTTGGTCTGTATATATATATATATATATATGTACATAGCTAAATTCTCTGATGCACGTCACTATACGTTTATCTGCCTTATGTTCTGTTTGTGATCCTGGCATGATAGTGGTCGCTCAATGGATGTCATTCTTTTATTTATATTAAATTACGTTGTTAAATGCTTTCGTTCAAGCCCCATATATTTTATATATCAGGTTAAGTGTCTGGTTCTGAATAGGTCATGCCCAAACTTTTAGGGGCGAGTTTAGGGTGTGACAAGTGGCATCAGAGCACGAGTTGCTATCTCACACACGAATCCATTGAGCTTTAGGATGTCTAGAAAAGACTTAGGCATCATGCATGACATCCTTAGTGTATATGAAAGAAATTGATGGCAACGATAATGGTACATGTGATATCGTTAACCGGAATGGTTACTATTTATGTCTGTTGTACATTCCTTGTATATATTATGATTGATTGCTATGCAAAACATGATGAGCATAAAGATGGAAGGTCTAGAAGATTCTACCTCCGCCATAAGTAAAAAGGAATTGTGAAAATTTAAATAATGAATAATTATGGAAATTATTACCTCTGTTTATCTTACGTAGATTGGTGAATAATGCAAGACATGTAGATCGGTTGAATCAACAGTGTTACACTGTGAAAGCGTAGTGAGGGTTCGAGTTGATCGGTAAGACAATCTATATGCCAATGATTAAGTAAGATGTATGCTATCGGTTGTTATTTTTGGATTGGAAGTTATGTATCATCTGTTTAGATGAAGTAATTAAACTCTAGGTATGGCATATTTCTCAGACTAAAGAAAATGACATATTCATCCTTGTCATAACAATGTTTAGATCTGTGATTTTGAGAAATTACTGCATTTGAGTATTTTGATAAGATGTGTTTGTATGCTAACTGAAATTGTGTTGTACAATTGGTTGTAAGAAGAAGTTATGCATATAATGACCCCTTTTAAGAATTGTGTTCTTTGTTTATGGAAACCTGTGATCTGAAATCTGTACTCTATTATTTGTAATCTGTAATTTGTTTTGTTATGTATAAATTGTGATCCGCAATCAGGATTTCTTATAAAGAATGGTTGAACGACATGAAGGACCTTACCCACATTACGTGTTTGCTTACATGAGACTTGTAAAAAGAGAGGCAATCATTGACTATTGCAAGAATTAAAAACATGTTTATGTAAATCAATGACGTAAGATTGAGAAACTGTTTTTGTGAAATATTTCTGTGTAAATATGCAAATGTTAGATATTGCAAATTGTTAAATGAATCCCTATTCTGTATTGGAAGGATAGGTAGTTATTGACTACCTTGAGGTTACAATATATGATTGGTAATTTGACAATTTACCGCAAGAATGAAAACCCTGTCTAGGTGTATGAGTGACTTAAGAGTAAGGAATTATTATGACGTATTTCCGTGTAGATATGTAAATACTCATGATATGATTACGAATTGACTTACTGTCATATTGAACTGACCTTGCTAAGAATCCTAACTCTGATATTATCGGTCAGATCATTTGGTCCAAATGGATGTGATTACTGTATATGCAACGAAATTTATAACCCTATGAATGAACTCAGTAGGACTTATGTATGTGAAGTAACTAGATACTCTGTTATGTTAACTAACTGAGCCAGACGACTAGTCTATAATTTTTGTATTGCTGTTGCTGACCCACGATAAATATAAGCTGTGAATACGAAACCATGTGGTTGATCTCGTGTCTTACAGTAGGAAAAGAAAGAACCGTCTGAATAGTGGAATATTGAATGATTTAAAAGAGGCCAAATTAATTTGTACTGTAACAAGAAGAAATGCTTATTAAAGAAAGATGTTACACCTTATGGTTATGACTGATTAGTCAGGTATGATTTTGAATTTGATTTCTGATTTTGTTTTTGAGTGGCTCCCTTTGCTCAAATAATGGCTGTTATAGTTGTATTTATTGTTCAGATTTGGACTTGTGATGGCACGAATAAGTGTCTACGGCGGTATGTCTGCATGAATTTACAAAGCTGTATGTTATTTGTTTGGGTATCACCGTAATTATTTGATTTGGAATATGGTCCTCTTTGTGTTCTGTTACTATATCTAGAAGTGAAATTGTGAAGAATTAATGATATTGACTGGGATTCTTTTTCCCATTGTTCTAACCTTGTCAAGAATTAGTAGATATGGTTTTGAAGCAATGTAATGATATGACTTTGTTATGTTTTCAGAAATGGAGAAATACTAGAAACTAATAATGAAGCTAGTGGCTACGTACCTAAGTAACTTATTTGTGAATGCTGGATTAATTTGGTTATGAACATAGTAGAGAACGTTTTGTTACTGTGATTGAAATTAACGTACACTATGGGAGTATATGCATTATGTGCTTAGGGAAGTGGTATCTATTATGTTTTTGTATTGAATGAAAATTGATGCTATGGAACTTATTGGCAAGAACAGAATTGAACAAGAGTGTGAGCCTGAGATTTCTAATCTGTTACATGATAGAACAAGTTTGAGGGACCAAACTTATTTAAAGGGGGGAGAGTGTAATGGCCCGACCCTCGTACATGTTCTCTGATATATTTTCAGTCCCTTATTCTGCGCATTTAAATGCTTATTATGAAATTTCATGTGGAATTAAGTGTAATTAAGTGAACCTTATGATTATAGATTCTTATCCATTTAATAAGAAATCATATCTGTCACAATTAAAATGTTTGGATAAGGAATTGGAAGCCTTAGGAGTTTAATAATCTGAAATTGACCTTATATTTGGAGTCAGCATAATTTTTAAGTAATACTAAGCATTTTTGCAGAAATTTGGTTTGCACCGATTAAATTGATTAATTTTTGTCCTATTCAACTTTTTTCTTTATATTATATATATGTGCCTCTTTGAATAAGGAACTTAGAACCTTACAAAATATCTCCTAGGAGAAAAATTAGAGAGGAAAAGGGTTTGAAGAAAAGAGGTGAAAGTCCTCAAGATCTAAGAGTGGGGAATTAAGAGGAATTCAAGAGTATTAAGCTTAAGGTAAGTCTAACCCATCTAATTCCACTTTCTTTCCTTGCTTTAAAGTAGGAATTTCTTGGTGTGGTGTGGGTTGGAGTTGTAATGGAATTCATATATTTGAACAAATGGTTCCATGTGTGTATGTGTGTGTGTGTGTGTGTGTGTGTGAGGAAGTTGGGAATATTATGTAATTGAATTTTGTTGTAAGCTTTAAGACTTAAAGATTTGAATCATAGTTAGATTGTGGTGTGTTTGTGAATCTTGTACATGATTTTTGAACCATATTCTAACAATTAAAGAACCTATTTTGAGCCTTGACAAGTGTACCAAAAATTAGGTTTTGCTGGATTTCGAATTGAAACTGCCCAGAATCGCCGCACGTGCGGGGATCACTGCCACACGTGCGGGAAGCCTTGCCGCACGTGCGGGGCTCACAGCCGCACGTGCGGCCCAAGCTGCAAAATTTTGTTTGCTCCGTTTTGCGTGCTTAACCCTCTGGTATTTTTGAAATATGTGTTTGATGTCCCTAAGATGCCTGTAAATTCGTTTGAAGTAAAATGAAGCAGGAAAGGAATTAAGAAAGAAAAAAGGAACTAATGAATAAGTTGTGCAAGTGTGTAGGTCATAAGCCGAGAGGGGCAAGCACTCCGCTAAAGCACTGTGAGTAATAGTACTGTAATCGCACGTTTGATCACCGTTAATAATTCTTTTTATTAACGCTCTGCTTTTCACAAGTGGTTATGTTAACCTTATGTTGATTGGGAATCGGTGTGAACGTTGAAAGATTTTGGCGTACATCGGTACGACACTGAACCTACTCTGTATTCCGGTTAAGGTTAATGATTATCGTTAATATTAACGTTCTGCTAATTGCAAGACAAGAATGTTGATTTGCAATGAACCATGAGGAAATCTGAGCGCATCATTGAGTCATACGTTGTTTACTGTCGATAGTTAATGTTAACATTCTGTTATCTGTGAGTTAGCAGTATTGATTCATGCCAAGCAAATGGAATGTATGTGCATTATGGAATCATGGTATTTATGTATCTCTGAAATTGTTCCACTTGTTAATAATTATCATTAACATTCTGTTAAACGCAAACTAGCTATGTTAACTCATGTGAATGATTGGAAGAATCTGTGTGCCTCTGTATAACTCTGAGACTAATAATATATGCGTCTTATGTTAATGAATATTGTTAATGTTCTTATGCTAACTTCCAATAAACCATGAGGTTATTCCGTTATGTTTATTCGTTCCATTCATACTGTGACATGATATGAATTGTTCGGTCTTGAATACCTAATATTTTCTGGTATGGAACAAAGTGCTGTACGGAACTAAGTGCTGCTATGCGAGTCACCTCTAGAATCTATACGAGCCACCTCTTGAGTCCATACATATGTGAACTGAGCTCTATGGCCGTTCTGTGAAAGTTATAAGGCCTATGGCCGTTCTGTGAAAGTTATGAGGCCTATGGCCGTTATGTGAAAGTTATGAGGCCTATGGCCGTTATGTGAAAGTTATGAGGCCTATGGCCGTTTTGTGAATGTTATGAGGCTTATGGCCGTTCTGTGACATATGTGAGGCCTGTGGCCAATCTGTGAGATCTGGGCCTATGGCCGTTCTGTGACATATGTGAGGCCTGTGGCCAATCTGTGAGATCTGGGCCTATGGTCATTCTGTATGATCCGCTAGTATGAAACAAAGTGTTGCGCGGAACTAAGTGCTGCTATGCGAGTCACCTCTAAAATCCGTGCGAGGCACCTCTTGAGTTCATACATGCATGAAAAGGGCTTCATGCCATTCTGTTTAAGGGCTTAATGCCATACTCTGTTCAAGGGCTTGAAGCCATTTGTTAAAGTTTAGGCCTAAGGCCATTCTGGAAATACTTACGAGATAAAGTTAACTATATGTTCTCTGCACTTATATATGTACATTGTAATTCAAGTTAACCATTAAATTGTTTATGTACTACTATTCATTGAGCTTGACTCACTTTGTGTTATGTTTGTTTCTGTAGGCACTCCACCTGGAGGTCTGTTTTAACCCATGGCATTCGTTCCTCTTTTGTCAACCTCAAAGTGTCCAGGCACTATTTTATGGGATTTTGCTAAGCTTTTGGTTTTGCACCCTGATTGTCTGTCTAAGGTTGAAGTGTAAATAATCCCTTTACCTTTCCATGTTTTGTTACGCCCAATCTTGAGGGCTGGGTCTGTATATATATGTATATGTACATAGCTAAATTCTCTGATGCACGTCACTGTATGTTTATCTGCCTTATGTTCTGTTTGTGATCCTGACATGATAGTAGTCGCTCAATGGATGTAGTTCTTTTATTTATATTAAATTACGTTGTTAAATGCTTTCGTTCAAGCCCCATATATTTTATATATCAGGTTAAGTGTCCGATTCTGAATAGGTCAGGCCCAAACTTTTAGGGGCGAGTTTGGGGTGTGACATTCACTGAGGCCTTTAGGGCCAAGTACCTTCCTCCTTCTGTTCGGGAAACATTGAGGAAACAATTTGTGGAGTTGCACCAAGGTACTACACCTCTAGCATAGTTTGAGTGTCTAGATTTGCACTGGAGTTGGTAGTAACAGAGGAGTGACGTTGCATCGAGTTTGAGGAAAGGTTGTGCGATGATATCCGTTAGGAGGTAGTGGGGTGTATGCACAGGAACTATCACACACTAGTAGAAACGACGGCCCACGTGGAGGCCACCAATCTTGAGGCTGGTTGGTATGAAAAAGAAATGGCCATATTGGCGAGTTCTTCAGCTCAAGAGCACACAAGATCTAGTAGGAGGCAATGAGAGCTGAATTTCAATAACCATTCCAGTCATAGAATCAATCTAGTTTTACCTCATCAGATTCATTTGTGAGGGATCTAGCCAGACTCAATTTTCCTCGAGTCGGTCACAGAGTGGAGGACCACATTTTTGCTCAAAGTGCAAATAGATGGGCCAAGTTAGGCACCGTTTCCCTTCGCGTGGGCAGGGTTCATCTTAGTAACCCAAGCGGGGATGATGGTGATGTGGTCTCTTGGTGAAGATTTTGTGCATTGGCATTGTGATGTAATTTCTTTTCGATATAGGTCTTTGTGCGTACGAGTGTTGCATATATATATATGTATGTCCTCGAAACCCAACTATGTGGTAATGTAATTAAACTTTAGAACTTGTTTATGTCAAAAATTGCTATAAGAATCTGTAATCTTAACATTTTGTTGTGTAACTATTTCTATAACCAGAACGACGTATGTATCCAAGCTTATCGTGTCTTCTATGGAGTCGGGATTTCGGGTTCTTCCTCTTCTTGCTTGAGGTAGGGATTTTCCTTGATTCTCATCAATATTCTCTCAGTGACAGATGGGTGGTAAATTTCTATTGCATAAAAACTTGATTTTGAGGAGATTTTTATAAAATCATGTCAAGGAAGTTAGGGTTCTTAATTCTTGGAAATTTAATTGAAATTGAGTTGGAAATTGGTAGGGTTGAGAAGTAAGAATATGAATTTGTGCGCCAACATGAAAAACCCTAATTTTTGTTAAACCCTAGTTATAGTTTCTTGTTACAAAGATAAAAGATGGTTTAATTGACCCTAATTCCTTGAAATTTAATTAAAGCTGGGTTAGGATGAGTTGAAGTGATGATAATTTGGGACTATGAAAGTGATTATGGTATATAAAGGTTATGTTAAAGAAATTATGGTTGGTAATTAAATCCATAAAGCTTGGATAATATATGATAATTATTGGGTTGTGTAATTGAACATAAAGACTTGATGATGATGTGGAGAAGCAAAGAGAGAAATGGAACACAAGAATTGTGATTGATTCTAAAGTTAAATCTTTATGCTTTTGGTGGATGTGCTACCAGAATAATGTGTAATGGAAAATGATGAATGGTATGGTTGGCCTTTGTCAAAATTGTATTAACGAATAACTTGATGAATTGTTGATGGTGACATTGGAATAAGGGTCTATTTCCTTTTAGCATGTGACTGGTAAAACGTGGCACTTAATAGAGGTTTCGCCTTCTTTCCGAAGTAGCGCCCGGTAAAGCGTGTGGTCTATTGAGACATGTGGAGGTTCCACATTCCTTCCAACTTGTAACCGATAAAGCATGAGGTTCCGTATTCCTTCCGACTTGTGACTGATAAAACGTGGCACTTAACAGAGGTTCCACGTTCCTTCCAAAGTAACACCTCGAAAAACACGTGGTGTAATGATGTGGCTTAGTAATGGAGCCGATTTCTAATTGAGTTATGTGGAATGATTACAATAAGATCTCTACGTGTGATTGTGATAATGAAAAGGGAATACTCTTAATTGCGTAAAGTTGAACATACGGGATTGTGTAGAGTCATCTTATGTGGATTATAATGGGTAATGGCTTATTAGGACTTGTAGTAAAATTACTCGTTTCTATATTTAGACCTCTAAGTAATGTTAACATGGGCTTTTGAAAAGAACTTTTGAGAACTACACTAGATAAATACAAAAAGAGAAAAAAACAAAACAAAACAAAAACAAAAGAAGGAGTTTACTTTGAAGACTTTTTAGGGATTGCTTTATGAGAATGGTATGATCTATATAAATTGTACCTTGAGTATGAAAAGAGCACTCTAATTATGTATGCATCACTCTTCAGCATCCATGATCGCATTTATCCAAAGATCTTATTGTTGAGAATCATAGAAAATCCCTACTGGACTTCGTGTTCATCCTATCTATTTTAACCATTTTTAGGAACGAAGTTATGAACACCGGATTGAAGAATTGAGGAGTTTATTTTCTTTTATATGACAAAGTGTAAATGAGAGATGTTCATTGTAATGTGGGAGATATGAGTATTTCAATGTAAATCTTGACATGTATTACTGTTGTATTCATTCGAGAGAGAACAATGTTACTATTACTCAAATGTATTAATTATTTGTATTTATGAATGTATTTAATAAATGGATTTGAATTAATGGTTTTTGGTAACGTTACCGATAAATAAAATTTGGGGCGTGAAAACTTGGTATCAAATCTAACTAGGTTTGAAAACCTTGAGCTCATGGGAAGTTGTTTTTACCACAATGGGTTGGCTTCACTTGGTGAGGACGTTTGCATGTAGGAAGTATGAGGTGTAGGACATTATGTGTTGCATTGTGTGAGTATGAGTTGAGTTTCAAGGATAATACTTGTAGTCGACTAACTTGCTTAGAAATCTTGTTGGAAACGCGTCTGATCAACGTGGTTTCTCGTGAGAGTTCCTTCAAAATTTTGAGATAAGTGGTCATCCTGGTAAACTTGATTCAATTACATGGATTGCTATTTAAAACTATTGATGTGTTGTATGCTTAGAAGCTATGCTGCTTTTGTGTCTTAGTAGGAAGAGTAAGTGTCCCAGGAAAGGGCTTAGAGTACGGTTGATTGATGTTTGACGTTGTCTTTGATAGGATGTCAGGGCAAGCTAGCAGAGGTCGTGTTGGGACTAGGAGCGCTGGTAGGGGCACAACAGTCCTAGTATTACCTGCACCTGCAATATCGGCTATGGGCAAGGAAATTACAGGTGAGATAGTAAGAGCTATGAGGCTTTAACACGCAATGAGGGAAACAAGTCTCGAGCCTTCAAGACAACCAAGGAGTTCTTTCACTTTAACCTACTGGAGTTCACAGGAGGGTCAAAACCGTTAGGGACAGAGAGTTGGCTAGAGCAAGTCACTAAGACACTTGATATGCTCAAAGTCACGGATGAGGGGTTAAGAGTTGCATTAGTAAGTTTTCAACTGAAAGGAGATGCTAAGTATTGGTCGAAGTGTGTAAGCCTTACCGTAGGCACCAATTGGGCTGTATTCATCGAGGCCTTTTGCACCAAGTACCTTCCTCCTTCCGCTCGAGAAAGATTGAGGAAACAATTGGTGTAGTTGTGCTAATGTACTACACCTCTGACACAGTTTGAGGTAAGGCTCACCAGTTTGTCTAGATTTGCTCCAGAGTTGGTAGCAACGGAGGAGCGACATTGCATCAAGTTTGAGGAAAGGTTGTGCGATGATATCCGTTAGAAGGTAATGGGGTGTATGCACAGGAACTATCACACACTAGTAGAAATGGCAGCCCACGTGGAGGCCGCCAATCTTGAGGCTGGTTGGCATGAAGGAGAACGGGCCATATTGGCAGGTTCTTCAATTCAAGGGCTCACAAGATCTAGTAGGAGGCAGATAAGAGTTGAATCTCAATCACCATCCTAGCCACAGTCTCAATCTAGTTTTACCTCATCAAATTCGTTTGTTGAGGGATCTAGCCAGACTCAGGTTTCCTCGAGTCGGTCACAGAGTGGAGGACCACCTTTTTACTTTAAGTGTAGGCAGATAGGCCATGTTAGGCATCATTGCCCTTCGTATGGGCAGGGTTCATTTTAGCAACCTAGGCGGGGATGATGGTGATATGATGTCTTGGTGAAGATTTTGTGGTTTGGCATTGTGATGTAATTTCTTTTGGATGTAGGGCTTTGTGCCTACGAGTGTTGCTTGTGTATGAGTATGTAATGTAATAAAACTTTAGAACTTGTTTATGTTGGAAAGTGCTATAGGAATCTATAATCTTAACGTTTTGTTGTGTAATTGTTTTTATTCCCTGAACGACATATATATTGACTTATGAACCTTGCATTGAGTTGAAATGCTATAGGAAGTGGGAGTTGTATGAATAAAACAAGGGGAACTTAGTAGTTACATTCTAGGAGTGGTTCTTGAGAGGAAATACGAATTGTGTTTTCTAGTGGTGGGTGTTGTGCAGGTGACGATTGTTTTGTCTGATTCGGAATAGGTGTTGTCTTATCGGCATAAGAATGATGGGATTATCGAAAGTGGTGCTAGTGCAATGCATATTTGAGAGGTCCAATGAGATTCTAGAAACATGCAGAAGGGTATATGAAGCTAAATGTTAGAGTAAACGGTGCAGACAACATGTAAGTGTTGGGTATTGAATGGTTGGCCGATTAGTTGATATCCGAGTTTGAGGTGACGAATCGTCACTTTAGAACGGTCTAGATGTGATTATGGTGACAAGTTTAAGAACTATCATGGAGGGGTTTTATGAGTGTTAATCCTTCTATATGTAGTCGTAAGGCTCAAGTGAAGCTTCTCTCGAGTTAGTGGGGCCTCCTTAGGTTGGGGGTGGAGTGTTATAAATTTCTTGGCTAGCGTGTGAATGACAAGTGATAATGATGATTATGAATTGTGAGATGTGAAATGGTGTGTGTCAAACCTTCGGTGAAGACAATTGGTGTTGGTTAGCATGTCGATGCTTGAGCTGTGAGAGTGGATAATTGGTGATTTGGACAAAGTCACGTAAAGAAGAGGAATCCTTGTAGCCGCTTCCTTTTGATGGGACATAAGAATTGGTTTGGGTTAGTTTGATCTGTTTTGGTTTGATTTGCAACTGGTAGTTTCTAAGAGTGCTATGTGAAGTTAATTGACACTTGGTCATCTTGGGAATTGCTTTGGTTCGGATAAATAGAGATACGGTTTAGTAGTACCTTAGGTGGTACTAGAGGACATTGAGACTTTCTTGTGTATGCATGTTGTTAGTGTGAACTTGTGAGATTCCTTTAGTTGGGTTAAAGTGTTTGAATGTAAATTGTTGTAAGTGCACTTGTGCCAATCTATACCATTGATTGTTAGAGTTGACGTTCGTAATGATTGCGAAACTCCCAACTTGTTTCTTACAGACTTGTGGGATAAGTGTGTTGTAATGCCACTGGGTGAGTGACAGGGATTGTTGGGTGATGATTGGTATTCACCATGTAAGTGTTGAGAATGATGTGGAAAATGAAACTTTCTTTTCCTTGTGTTGTGGCCTGGAGTGGCATGGTTAAATTAAGTATTAAAGATTAAATCTAAATGATGTTAATGAACTATTTTCACTATTTTACTTTTAAATACCAGGTTGTGTAAATAATTGGTAATGTTGACAAGTGTGACACGATTTGGGATAGTTGTATTGGGTCCTGTGTTATAGTGTGTCATTTGTTTCTGCCAGTGTGGATCTAGTGTTACGTTTAATAATAGTATCATTCCTCGTTGAAATTGCATTTTGGTCATTCTCCGCGTTGTGTTGGTTAGGGAGATCATGTCGTTCTTTGTCTGTTGGATTCCGATGAGTATGTTGATCGAAAGGTATTTGTGATCTCTTCCTTGTGATTCTTGTTCAGTTGGCGATGATGTCTTACCCGAGGATTGGATAGCTTTTGTTTCAACTCTTATTTTATTTTGGGAATATATCCCAAGTGTGTTAAGTTAAGGGTTTTGTTTCCTTCTATATTGGGTTACTTTTGTTTCAGTTCTTTCATAATTTCGAGGATGAAATTCTTTAAAGAGGGTATACTATGACAGTTAAGTTTTTTCGACCGTTCGATCAATCAGTTGGTCGCTCGAGCGATGATCTTCGGTTTCCAGTAATTGGCTATTTTACAGGTGCAATCGCTCGAGCGGTGGAGTTGTCGCTCGAGCATAGAATTCATGCTCCTAGTATTTTCACTATAGCTCAGCTAAACTTTTGGGACTTCTCTCCTTTCGCTCGACCGGTGGAATGATTAATTGCACAACCGAATCGCTTCAAATTTGTGCTGCTAGCTCGAGCGTAGGAAATTCTGCTCAAGTGGTCAGTTCAAGATTAGCGTCTTTAAAAATCACTTTTTCGTCCACTTTTCTTCATTCTCCGATATTCTTTCCCTCTCTTCTCCTCTTTTTCCACCATTGTAGAGGGTTTCAACCTTTTACGCTTGGTTTTCATCTCCTTCCTTTCATTTTACACCCCGTGTTCCTTACATCAAAATGAAGAGCACGCCGAGGGCTTTCTATATATCAAAGCGGATCGTGTTTCCTTTGAAGTCAAGATTTCGGGTTCTTCCTTTTCTTGCTTGAGGTAACGATTTTCTTTGTTTCTCAACAATATTCTCTCATTGACAGATGGGTGGTAAATTTCTATTGCATAAAAACCTCATTTTGAGGAGAATTTTATAAAATCATGTCAAGGAAGTTAGGGTTCTTAATTCATGGAAATTGAATGTGAAATTGAGATGGAAGTTGATAGGGTTGAGAAGTGAGAATATGAAATTGTGCCCCAATGTAAAAAGACCTAATTTTTGTTGAACGCTAGTTATAATTTCTTGTTGCAAAGATAAAAGATGGTTTAATTGACCCTAATTCCTTGAAATTTAATTAAAGCAAGGTTAGGATGAGTTGAAGTGATGATAATTTGGGACTGTGAAAGTGATTATGGTATATAAAGGTTATGTTAAAGAAATTATGGTTGGTAATTAAATCAATAAATCTTGGATAATATATGATAATTATTAGGTTGTGTAATTGAACATAAAGACTTGATGATGATGTGGAGAAGCAAAGAGAGAAATGGAACACAAGAATTGTGATTGATTCTAAAGTTAAATATTTATGCTTTTGGTGGATGTGTTACTAGAATAATGTGTAATGGAAAATGATGAATGATATTGTTGGCCTTTGTCGAAATTGTAATAACGAATAACTTGATGAATTGCTAATGTTGACAATGGAATAAAGGTTTGCTTCCTTCTAGCTTGTGACCGGTAAAGTGTGACACTTAATAGAGATTCTACCTTCCTTCCGGAGTAGCTCCCAGAAAACGTGTGGTCTATTGAGACGTTTAGAGGTTTCATGTTCCTTCCGGCTTGTGACCGGTAAAGTGTGAGGTTCCGCATTCCTTCCGGCTCGTGATCGATAAAACGTGGCACTTAACAGAGGTTCTACATTCCATCCAAAGTGGCGCCTGGAAAAGCATGTGGTATGATGATGTGGCTTGGTAATGGAGCCAGTTTCTAATTAAGTTGTGTGGAATGATTACAATAAGATCTCTACGTGTGATTGTGATAAGGGAAAGTGAATACTCTAAATTGTGTAAAGTTGAATATATAGGATTGTGTAGATTCATCTAATGTGGATTATACTAGGTAATGGTTTATTAGGACTTGTAGTAAAATTACTCATTTCTATATTTAGATCTCTAAGTAATGTTAACATGGGCTTTTGAAAAGAACTTTTGCGAACTATACCAGGAAAAAAAAAAAAGAGTTTACTTTGAAGACTTTTCTACGATTGCTTTATGAGAATGGTATGATCTATACATATTGTATTTTGAGTATGAAAATAGCACACTAATTATGTATGTATCACTTTTTAGCATCCATGATCGCATTTATCTAAAGATCTTATTGTTGAGAATCATAGAAGATCTCTACTGGACTTCGTGTTCATCCCATCTATTTTAACCATTTTCATGAACGAAGTCAGGAACACCGAATTGAAGAATTGATGAGTTTATTTTTATTGTTTTATATGACAAAGTGTAAATGAGATATGTTCATTGTAATGGGGGAGATATGAGTATTTCAATGTAAATCCTGGCATGTATTATTGTTGTATTCATTCAAGAGAGAACAATGTTACTCAAATTCAAATGTTGTGGTTATATGTATTTATGAATGTATTTAATAAATGGATTTGAATTAAAGGTTTTTGGTAACGTTTCTGAGAAATGAAATTTTGGGCGTTACAACTTGGTGTCAGAGCTAGCCTAGTTTGAAAACCTTAAGCTCGTGGGAAGTGGTTTTTACCAAAATTTGGTTGGCTTCGCTTGGTGAGAAATGTTTGCATGTAGTAGTACCTGCACCTGCAACACCAACTATGGGCAAGGAAATTGCACATGAGATAGTAAAAGTTGTGCATGAGGCTTTAACACGCAATGAGAGAGACGAGTCTTGTGCCTTCAAGAGCACCAAGGAGTTCTTCGTCTTTAACCCATTGGAGTTCACATGAGGGTCAGAGCCGTTAGAGGGAGAGAGTTGGCTAGAGGAAGTCACTAAGACACTTGATATGCTCAGAGTCACAGATAAGGGGTTGAGAGTGGCATTAGTAAGTTTTTAACTGAAGGGAGATGTTGGGTATTGGTGGAAATATGTAAGCCCTACTGTAGGCACCAATTGGGCTGCATTTACTGAGGCCTTTTGGGCCAAGTACCAATTTGTGGAGTTACGCCAAGGTACTATACCTCTGGCAGTGTTTGAGGCAAGGTTCACCAGTTTGTCTAGATGTTCTCCAGAGTTGGTAGCAACGGAGGAGCAACGTTGCATTGAGTTTAAGGAAAGGTTGTGTGATGATATCCGTTGGAAGGTAGTGAGGTGTATGCACAAGAACTATCACACACTAGTAGTAGTGGTGGCCCACGTGGAGGATTTCAATCTTGAGGCTAGTCGGTTCGACAAAAAAAGGACCATATTGGCAAGTTCTTCAGTTCAAGAGCACACAAGACCTAGTAGAAAGCAAATGAGAGCTGAATCTCAATCACCATCCCAGCCACAGCCTCAATCTAGTTTTACCTCATCAGATTCGTTTGTTGAAGGATCTAGCCAGACTTAGGTTTCCTCGAGTCAGTCACGGAGTAGAGGACCACCTTTTGCTCTAAGTGTAGGCAGATGGGCCATGTTAGGAGTCGTTGCCCTTCGCGTAGTCAAGGTTCATCTTAGTAACCCAGGAGGGGATGATGGTGATGTGGTGTCCTAGTGAAGATTTTGTGCTTTGGCTTTGTGATGTAATTTCTTTTGGATGTAAGGCTTTGTGCCTACAAGTGTTGCAGATGTATGTGTATGTGTGTCCTCTGAACCCAACTGTGTGGTAAAGTAATTAAACATTTTATGTTGGAAAGTGCTATAAGAATCTACAATCTTAACATTTTTTTGTGTAACTGTTTCTATTCCCTGAACGACGTATATATTGACTTATGAACCTTGGATTGAGTTGAAATGCAATGGGAAGTGGGAGTTGTATGAATAAAACAGTGGGAGCTTAGTAGTTAGATGCTAGGAGTGGTTCTTGAGAGGAAATACAGATTGTGTTTTCTAGTAGTGGGTGTTATCCGGGTGACGATTGTTTTTTCTTATTCGGAATGGGTGTTGTCATATCGGCACAAGAATTATGGGATTATTGGAAGTGGTGCTAGTGCAACGCATATTTTAGAGGTCCAGTGAGATTCTAGAAACGTGTAGAAGGGTATATATGAAGCTCCATCTCGGAGTAAACTGTGCGGAGAACATGTAAGTGTTGGTTATTGAATGGTTGGCCGATTAGTTGATATCCAAAATTGAGGTGACAAATCTTCATTTTAGAATGGTCTAGATGTGAGTCTGGTGAAGAGTCTGAGAACTGTCTTGGAGGGATTTTATGGGTGTTAATCCTTCTATACATAGTGGTAAGGCACGAGTAAAACTTGCCTCAAGTTAGTGGGGCCTCATTGGGTTGGTGGTTGACCATTATATACTTCTTGGCCTTGTCTGCATGTGAATGATGAGTGATAATGATGATTATGAATTGTGAGATGTGAAATGGTGCGTGTCGAACCTTAGGTAAGGACAATTAGTGTTGGTTAGCATGTCGACGTTTGAACTGTGAGAGTGGATAATTAGCGATTTGGACTAAGTCACGTAGAGAAGAGGAATCCTGGCAACCGTTCCCTTTTTGTGGGACTCAAGAATTGATTTGGGTTTGTTTGATCTGTTTTGGATTGATTTGTAATCATTAGTTTCAAAGAGTGCTATTCAAAGTTAATTGACACTTGGTCATCTTCGGAATTGCTTTGGTTCGGATAAATAGAGATATGGTTGAGTAGTACCTTAGGTGGTACTAGAGGACATTAAGCCTTGCTTGTGTATGCTTGTTGTTAGTGTGAACTTGTGAGATCCCTCTAGTTGGGTTGAAGTGTTTGAATGTAAATTGTTGTAAGCGCTCTTGTGCCAATCTGTACCATTGATTGTTTGAGTTGACGTTCATAATGATTGAGGAACTCCTAACTTGTGGGAAGTCGTATGTGCTATGTTACCTCTCAGATGCACCTGGATTTTTTCTTTCCTTACAGACTTGTCAAATAAGTGTGTTATAATGTCACTGGGTGAGTGACAAGGATTGTTGGGTGATGATTGGTATTCACCATGTAAGTGTTGAGAATGTTGTGGAAAAGGTTACTTTCTTTTTCTTGTGTTGTGGCATGGTTAAATTAAGTATTAAAGATTAAATCTAAATGATGTTAATTCACGATTTTCACTATTTTACGTTTAAATGCCAAGTTGTGTAAAGAATTGGTAATGTTGATAAGCGTGATGCAATTTGGGATAGTTGTAATGGGCCATGTGTTATAGTGTGTCATGTGTTTCTGCCAGTGTTGTCTGGTGTTTGGTTTAATAATAGCATCCTTTCTTGTTGAAATTCTGTTTTGGTCTTTGTCTGCGTTGTGTTGGTTGGGAAGATGATGTCATTCTTTGTCTGTTGGATTCCGATGAGTATGCTGATCAAAAGGTATTTGTGATCTATTCCTTGTGATTCTTCTTGTTTGGTTGGTGATGATGTCTTACCTGAGGATTGGGTAGCTTTCATTTCAACTCTTATTTGATTTCGGGAAAATATCCCAAGTGTGTTAAGTTAGGGGTTTTGTTTCCTTCTATATTGGGTTACTTTTGTTTCAATTCTTTCCTAATTTTGGGAATAAAATTCTTTAAGAAGGGTAGACTATGACAGTTTAGTTTTTCGGACCGCTCGAGCAATCATTTGGTCGCTCGAGCGGTGATCTTTTGCTCCCAATAGTTGGTTGTTTTGTAGGCGAGATCGCTCAAGCGGTAAAGTTGTCGCTTGAGCGTAGAATTCATGCTCCCAGTATTTTCACTGTAGCTCTGCAAAACTTCTAGGACTTCTCTATTTTTGCTCAACCGGAGGAATGATCACTCGAGCCATTGCTTCGAATTTGTGATGCTCGCTCGAGCGTAGGAAGTTGTGCGCAAGCGGTCTGTTCGGGATCAGCGTCTTTAAAAGTCACTTTTTGGTCCACTTTTCTTCATTCTCCCATATTTTTTCTCTCTCTTCACCTCTTTTTCCACCATTGTAAAGGGTTTCATGCTCTTACGCTTGGTTTTCATCTCCTTCCTTTCATTTTTCGCCCCATGTTCCTTATATCAAAACGAAGAGCAGGCCAAGGGCTTTCTATCTATCTAAGCGGATCATGTTTTTTTTTGCAGTTGGGATTTCGAGTTCTTTCTCTTCTTGCTTGAGGTAGGGATTTTCTTTGCTTCTCATCAATATTCTCTCACATATAGAGATAGGTGGTAAATTTTTACTACATAAAAACCTCATTTTGAGTAGATTTTTATAAAATCATGTCAAGCAAGTTTGGGTTCTTCATTCATGGAAATTGAATGTGAAATTGAGATGGAAATTGATAGGGTTGAGAAGTGACAATATGAATTTGTGCCCCAATGTGAAAAGCCCTAAGTTTTGTTAAACCATAGTTATAGTTTCTTGTTACAAAGATAAAAGATTGTTTAATTGACCCTAATTCCTTGAAATTTAATTAAAGCTAGGTTTAGATGAGTTGAAGTGATGGTAATTTGTGATTGTGAAAGTGATTATTATATATAAAGTTTATGTTCAAGAAATTAAGGTTGGTAATTAAATCAATAAATCTTGGATAATATACGATAATTATTATGTTGTGTAATTGAACATAAAGACTTGATGATGATGTGGATAAGCAAAGAGAGAAATGGAACACAAGAATTGTGATTGATTCTAAAGTTAAATCTTTATGCTTTTGGTGGATGTGTTACTAAATAATGTGTAATGGAAAATGATGAATGGTGTTGTTGGCCTTTGTAAAAATTGTAATAACGAATAACTTGATGAATTACTGATGGTGTCATTGGAATAAGGGTCCATTTCCTTCCAAATTGTGACCAGTAAAGCGTGGCGCTTAATAGAGTTTCCGCCTTCCTTCTGGAGTAGCCCCGGTAAAGCGTGTGGTCTATTGAGATGGTGGAGGTTCCGCATTCCTTCTGGCTTGTGACCAATAAAGCGTGAGATTTTGCATTCCTTGGGACTCGTGATCCATAAAGCGCGACGCTTAACAAAGGTTCCGCAATCCTTCCAGAGTAGCGTCTGAAAAAATGTGTGGTGTGATGATGTGGCTTGGTAATGAAGCCGGTTTCTAATTGAGTTGTATGGAATGATTACAATAAGATCTCTACGTGTGATTGTGATAATGGAAAGTGAATACTCTTAATTGTGTAAAGTTGAATATATGGGGTTGTGTAGAGTCGTCTTATGTTGGTTATAATGGGTAATGGTTTATTAACACTTGTAGTAAAATTACTCGTTTCTATATTTAGACCTCTAGGTAATGTTAACATTGGCTTTTGAAAAGAACTTTTGAGAATTATACTAGAAGAATACAAAGAAAAATAAATAAATAAATATGAAGAGTTTATTTTGAAGACCTTTTAGGGATTGCTTTATGAGAATGGTATGACCTATATATATTGTATTTTGGGTATGAAAAGAGCACCCTAATTATTTATGTATTATTCTTCAGCATCCATGATCGCATTTATCGAAAGATCTTATTATTTAGAATCATAGAAGATCCTTACTGGATTTCGTGTTCATCCCATCTATTTTAACCATTTTCAGGAACAAAGTTAGGAACACCGAATTGAAGAATTGTGGAGTTTATTTTCTTTTATATGACAAAGTGTAGATGAGAGATGTTCATTGTAATGTGGGAGATATGAGCATTTCAATGTAAATCTTGGCATGTATTGTTGTTGCATTCATTCGAGAGAGAATAATGTTACTATTACTCAAATGTAATGGTTATTTGTATTTTATGAATGTATTTAATATATGGATTTGAATTAAAGGTTTGCGGTAACGTTTCTGAGAAATAAAATTTGGGGCATGACACCGCTGGCCTCTGATGCTCGGCCTTTACTTGTTGACAAGTAAGGCATCACGATACAAACACGGCTACATCCTTCTTGATTCCCCTTTACCAAAACTGTTGACTAAGGTCGTGATACACCTTTGTGCCTCCCGGGTGTACCGCAAGGCGTGAATGGTGAAACTCTCGGAGTACCTCCTCTTGACAAGACTCCAGCAGAAAAAGACGGTCAAGGTATCAAACACTCGAGTCAGCTTACATGTTCAAACCCTTCTATCTCATGATCACCCCACTGTGCTTCTATTACCTAACTCATAATTGTAGGTTGTACAACTATAGTAAACAAAGCAGGCGACTCAATGGACTCGCGAAGATACAAGTCAAACTCACTAATGGCACCCAATATCTCATATTCCTGAATGGCAATGCTAGTTATACAACTAAAGGATTTTCTACTCAAGGCATTGGCCACTACATTGGTCTTCCCCGGATGATAGTGCAACTCAAAGTCATAGTCCTCCATAAACTCTATCCACCTCCTTTGCCTCAAATTCAGATCTTTTTGTGAAAAGAGGTACTTCAAACTCTTGTGATCGGAGAATACCTTAAACTTCTCACCATACAAGTAATGCCTCCAAATTTTCAAGGCAAAGATCACTGTTGCTAGCTCTAGGTCGTGAGTAGGATAGTTTCTCTCGTGTATTTTCAATTGACGTGAGCCATAGGCTACTACCTTTCCCTCTTGCATCAAAACACAACCCAAACCTTCCCAAAATGCATCACACTACACTAAATAGCCCAAATCCCTCTCTGGAATAATCAACACTGGAGCAGTGGTAAGTTTAACCATAAGCTCTTGGAACGACTTCTCACAAGTCTCATTCCACACAAACTTGATTACTTTCCTCGTCTGTCTAGTCAAAGGTGAGGCTAACCTAGAGAAATCCTTCACAAAACGACGGTAATACCCGGCCAACCCCAAGAAACTATGAATCTCAAAGGCATTCTTAGGTTGTTCATAGTCTTGCACTACCTCGCTCTTAGATGAATATACAGTCACCCCTTCCCCTGATACAACATGGCCTAAGAACTTCACTTCTTTCAACCAGATTTCACACTTCATGAACTTAGCATACAACTTATGGGCTCTAAGCAACTCAAGTACGACTCGTAACTGTTCCTTGTGTTCCACCTTGGAGGGTGAGTAAATCAAGATGTCATCAACGAAGACAACCACAAAATGGTCCAAGAACTCATGAAAGATCCGATTCATCAAATCCAAAAACCCTAAAAGGCATCACTAGGAACTCATAATGGCCATACTACGTACAGAATACCGTTTTCTGGATATCCTCCTTTGTGATCCTCAACTGGTGATAACCCGATCTCAAGTCTACTTTGAAAAAACAATGAGACCCCTTCAACTGGTCAAACAAATCATCTATATGAGGCAATGGGTACTTGTTCTTAATAGTTACCTGGTTCAACTGCCGGTAATCAATACAAAGTCGCAACGTGCCATCCTTCTTCTTGGCAAAGAGAGTCGGTGCTCCCCAAGACATTGTACTAGGGCAGTTAAAGCCCTCATCTGACAATTCCTAGAGTTGAATCTCCAACTCACTCAAATCGGCAGGTGCAAACCTATACGGTGCCATAGAAATCGGTGTTGTGCAAGGCATTAAGTCGATAAAGAACTCAATCTCACAGCGAGGTGGTAAACTAGTGAGATCCTTAGGAAAGACGTTCGGGTATTCACAAACTACACTTGGCAACTCAACTAGAACTGTATCACTCTCTACACCCAAGAATGTAGCAAGTAATAGACTAAGCTAGCCCTGTCCACATGGATCACACACTGGCACCAAGGCTCTATCAACTCTGCCCCCCAAGAAATAAAACCAATCACCACTCAAGGTACATACAGTAACCCTCTGACAGTAACAATCTATAACAACCCGATAGGATGCCAACCAATCCATACCCAATATAACATCGAAACTCGACATATCAATCAACACAAATGCAAAAAGAAGTCGACGATCCCGACACCCCTGGTCAAACACAACCTCACCAGCAACTGATGAATCTACCCTGAGTAGAGATGCTAACCGAGCCACTTCTAATCCCAATGTCGATGCAAATGTAGAGGAGATAAAAAAATGGGATGCACTTGTATCAATCAACAGATTGGCAATAGAATTACACAATAAGAATTTACCTCTCACTACCGAAGGTGCTAGTACTAAATATGGCGTGGTAATAACATACGCATGCCCTGTAGGTCTCTGCTCTACCTGCTCATCCCTCAGAGCATAAGTCTGATGCACGGACTGAGCCAAAGAGGCTCCCTGATTGGCCGTCGTGGCCTAAGCTGACTGTGCAGGCTCATGACTTTGTGTCTGCCTCTAATTAGACGCACCACATGTGCCACCTGACTGAGGGAAAAACCTCCTCACATGCCCTGACTACCCATAGTGATAACAGGTAGGCTGCTGCCCTCTCCCTAACTCTGGCTTTGAGAACAAGCTGCCGATAGTGTAGACTGCTGCCCTCCTCACTTCTTCGAGCAAACTATGGACTTGTGACCCAGCTGGCCACACTTGAAACAGATGATCCCTCACTAACCACCTCTCCCTAACTCGAAACTCAGTATAGGAAAAGTGGACCTAGACTATGCTCCCTGGGATTGCTATGGGTTGGAACCTCTCTGCCTCTTACTGTCCCGAGTCTCTCCATGAACCTCTTGACTCATCTGCTTGAAGCTCATCATCCTCTCCTCCTCGATTTGAATCACGGTCTCTAAGTGAGCCATCGCCTCCACAAGATGACCGTATTCCGTAATGATAAATGCAGCCACCCTGAAAAGGAGTCTAGTCCTCAATCTCTGTTCAAACTCCAGGCAATGGCATTCCTCCGTCGCCACAAGCTCCCGATGCAAACCTCGATAAACTAGTGAAAGTAGCCTCAAACTCAGCCACCGGTGTCCATCAACTTTTCCCTCACAATGGGAGGTAAAAACTTATCTTGGAAGGTGTTGACAAAGGCCTTTCAAGTCATCCCGATGTGTCCCCACACAAACTTCCATGACTGACCCGCATCTCCCTTCAACTGGATGGATACCAAGGTCACTCTCAACCCATTGTCCTCGATGCCAAGCATCTCAAACGTCTTCACCATCTGGATCTAGCCATTCATCCGCCTTCAGTGGCTCCTTGGGATCATCCATAAACTCATCTGGATTTGACTAGAAAAACTCCATCTTCAAGAAAGACGGCCATGACTCAGCAATATAGGCCTCAACTTGATTCTCAGCCTTGAGAATGTCCATGGATTCTCGCAAAGCTCCATCTATTTCTCAAGCTAAAGCACACATGACCTACTGACTAACCAGTTTGGCCACATTGGCCTGACCAATTCCTTCCTTCTGTGCTGGAATTTCATTCGGTAACGGCACCTCCTGCCGTCTAGGCTTGCCACGCCTACTATGACCACGCCCACATCCTGACATCCTAATAAAGGTAAAACCAGAGATTAGAACATTTACAAATGTGCCGAAGCTAACTCACATATGTCCTAATACAGTGAACAATGGATAATTCACTCAACATAAGCACATAATTACATAAACACATACGAACTTCCTTTCTGGATAATGGTTGTCCCGCAGCACTGCAAGAATTCCAATTAGAAATAGCAGTGATCAAGTGTTCTTCTGACAAGACTTCTAGTAACGTGTGGACCCAGTCAACATCCTTTAAATTAAATTCCATACCCACTTAGTCACATAAGCATGTTATCACATAGCACACCATACATATAACTATCTCTATTGAGTGAGATAAACCCATTATGGTAAGAATCGCTTCCCATGTACCCAAAGTATTCAAACTCAGTACGCTCTGATATCAAGATGTAATATTCCGAAACAAAAGACAATAAACCGTTCATCATATTCATTAAATAATAACACATGTATAAGTAATTATCTTCTATTTGTTTCCAATTAAGTTTACAAAAGAGTAACATATGCAGATATACATTCACAAGCCTATCCCTGAATCTATAGCATATGTTAAATACTAGAATGAACTTCAAGAAAAGAAGAAATGCTCTAAAGGCTTATAGTTTTCCAAGACAGTACTTCGTTACAATAAAATGGATTTAAATCCAATATAGTTAAAGCCCTAGGCTTGTATAAATAAATACAACAAAATAAACAAAATGAAGCTCTTGCTCCCAACTCCTCCCAAGCTATTGCCTTGGTGGAGGCATATTATTAGCAGTTGAAAATGGTTTTCCCCACATAGGGTGAGCCAAAGCCCAATAGAAATAATCCAACACAGTATATGCATCTTAACAAAGTTATAGGGTGAATGCATATGCAATGCTCGTGCCAAAACATTTTATATCTCTTTCAAAACCATGCAATGCCAAGTCTATATCACGATTCATAAAACATTTCCTTTTCAATGGAAAACAGGACTGTGAATCAACTTTGTGAATCTCTAGGTACGTGTCTGCAAGTAAACTATACTAGTACTACCAATTTGTCATTTTTACCTGTATTAACCAGAAGACTTGACACCTAACCGCATGGGTTTCTGGTCTTTCACCAAGGACACATAAGCCAACTTAACATTGTAACCACACAGCCTACCCAGATTCACCATGTATTAACCCTTTTTTTGCAAAACAATATACATTTTCAATGTGATAATATGCAACAATGTATAATGCAAATTGATGAGAAAATAGTTTCAATTCACTTAGTTCTCATGCAATTTCTGCAATAGTCATAGCTCTCCTCCACTGATAGCCCAAAGCATATATCTCTAAATAGTTAAATAAATTTCATAAGGATAAACTTTCCAAATTTCAAGATGTGAGTAGTAATACATACTCAACTCCACCATCTTCAACAACATCAACCCAAATTCACAATTTAAACATCAACTCCATTTATCAAAACAAAATCAACATTTGAGATTCCAAGGGTAAAAACCACCTTTTGTTTGTAAACTATTTCCCAAGGTAAAATGGTTAGAAGGGTGAAAGAGAAGAATCCCTACCTTAAGCTTAGAAGGATGAAAGAGAAGAACTCAAAAAAACTCATCGTTGGTGAAACCACAAAACTCTTGGATCAAAAAAAAGCCCTTGAGACGATCTACAATCTATTTCAAAGGACCAAGATGAGAAGGTACCTCTAGGTGAGCAGATCTGAAGATCTAAGTGAGAAAAGTTGGTTTTTGAGAGAAAGACAGAGAAGTCATGGTTAGAGAGGGAAAAGAGAAGTAACTAATAAGTCCAAAGTCAAATGAAAAGAACGAGTCAAAAATTCCCAAAAAGTAGGGCCCAAGCAAAACAAAAAAAATCTGCAAATAACTAATAGTGGTTGACCCTTGAGATAGTGGTGTCAACCCTCAAGAAGAAAAAGCTGAGACACAAATGTTGGCTGCAGACAAGAGTCGACCCTAGGAACCCATGGTATCGATCCTATTTTTCAGTAAACAACCCAGAACAAAACAATAAGGAAACGGTCGACCCTTGGAACTTATGGTGTCGACCCTATTTTTCAGTAACGATTTCTAGGATTGAGCAGCAAGATAGTGTCAATACCACCCAGACTGGTGTCAACCCCAGAGGCCAACAACAAGACAAGTGTCGACACCATCAAGACTAGTGTTGACCCCAAATTTCAATAGCTCTACCAAGAACACAGCAACAAGGCAGTGTCGACACCACCAAGACGAGTGTTGACCCTAGGAGCAGAACAAAACAAGAAAGAAAGGCAGTGTCGACACCACCAAGAATTATGTCGACCCTCGAAGCCAAAACCAACATGAAGAGAGAGGAACGATGGCTATGGATATGGTTTCCCAGATTCAAAAGCAATAAATGGGTCGGGTCTAAGCCCGGATTGCTATAGCTAATTTAGAAGAAACTGTTAGCGTGAAACCTGAAAAATTTAATGAAATTTTTTTTGAAAGATAGAAAAAAAAAACAAAATACTGATAGACCGTGTTGGGTCTTATGTCTGCCATAGAAGATCGGAATTTTGTTGGATCTTGGTTGTCACCCAAACAAATTGAATTTCATTGCTATAATAGAATCCTTAGTGTTTTGTCTAACCATTTGCATGATGTGTATCAGTGAACCACCTCAACTGCAAAAGAACTATGGAAAACCTTAAAGGTTGAATATGGAACTATAGATGCCGGTATTGATAGGTTCACTATCTCCAATTTTAATGGGTATAAAATGAAAGATAACAAACCTATAGGAGACCAAATAAATGAGTTTCAAGAACTACTTGGAAAAGTAGAAAAGAAAGGAACAACTTTTAGTGAGGAGTTTAAAGTGTCTTGCCTTATTGATAAATTACCTCCATCTTGGAATGACTTGGCTAAGCGTCTTAGGCACAAACAAGGAGATTTGTCATTGACTCAACTAATCAATACACTTAGGGTGGGAGAGAAACATAGATCAAATCTAGAAACTAAAAAAGAGAAAACTCATAAGGTAAATTTTGTAGAGAATGGGAACAGGAATTGTTCCAACAATAAGAATAACTTTCAACCTAAAGGTAAAAATTTCAAGAACAACCATAATTTTAAACCTAGAGGTCAAAATAGCAAACACCATAATAACAACTACCGAGCTAATACTAATAATTTTAAGGGACAAGGGAGTGGCAAAATGTTGTGCTACATGTGTGGGAGAGTCTATCACTATGCTCAGGATTCTGTTTTTAAGAAGACTGAGGAGTATAGACCAAGGTTCAACAAGAAGTAAAAAACTCAAGGTCATAATCCTTAAGTGAATATGATTTTGGAGAAAGAAGAAATTGCCGGACCATCTTTTAGGTATAATCTTGAAATTAATTCTACTTTTAAATATCAAGATTGGTGGCTAGATTCTAGGGCTAATATACATGTATGTTTTGATTGTGGTTATTTTAAAACTTTCTAGAAATCACGTGAAGGAAGTGTAACTTTGGGGTATAGATCAGTCGCACCGATACTTGGCATTGGAGATATAGATTTGAAGATGACTTCTAGATAAATCTTACCTTTAAAAGATGTGCGATATGTTCCTGAAGTTAGAAGAAATCTTATTGGTGGATCCTATCTAGTATAGTTAGGTTACAAAGTTCAATGGAATCGAATAAAATTGTAATAAGCAAAAATGATATTTTTATTGGAAAATGTCTTTCATGTGATGGTTTATTTAAATTAAATGTGTCTTTTGAAGTTAATAATATCTCTAATGATATTTTGAATATTGAAGTTTGTGATTCGTGGCATAGAAGACTTAGACGTGTGAATTTAAAAAAAAAAAAAAAACAACAAAGGAAAATTATGGATTTATAATTAGTACCTAAATTGCCTATTGATGTCAAATGCAAATGTGAAATATGTGTGCAAGAAAAACAACCTAAGAAACCTAATAAATCTATAAAAAGAAATTCACAACTCCTAGACCTTATACATAGTGACGTTTGTGATTTTAATAGACCAACTGGAGCAGGAAATAAGTATTTTGTAACCTTTATAGATGATTGTTCTTGGTTTTGTTACTTGTATTTAATTAAAACCAAAGACGTAGTATTTAGTAAATTTAAAATTTATAAAGGTGAAGTAGATAATCGATTAGAAAGGAAGAATAAGAAACTTAGATCCGACATAGGAGGTGAATATAATGTAAGTACTCTTAGTACCTTTTGTGTAGAACATGGAATTATTCATCAGGTAAGCCCACCTTATTCTCTACAATCTAATAGAATAGTTGAAAGGAAAAATAGAACTCTAATGGATATGATAAATGCAATGCTTATTAGTTCTGGTTTACCGTAGAGCTTATGGGGGGAAGTGATACTCACTACTTGTATTATATTAAATAGAGTAATTGTGAATGATAATGATAAAATACCTTATGAAATCTAGAAAAAATGAGTACCTAATCTTAAAATGTTGAAAGTGTGTGGGGTGTTTAGCAAAAGTAGCAATTCCATAACCTAAGCATAAGAAAATAGGACCCAAAACTGTTGATATTGTTTTCTCATGATATGCTGAAAATAGAAGTGCTAATAGATTTCGAGTAATAAATTCTGAAATAAGTGAAATTACTAATAATACAATAAATGAATCTCGTGAAGCTGCATATTTTGAAGATATTTTTCCATATAAAACTAGGATCTCAAATCACATTGTAAATAGAACTTCTAATACTAGTGCTAGTGTTATTACTTTTAGAGATGATTCTGAACTAGACTTAGAACCTAGAAGGAGTAAGAGATCTAGAATAGAGACAAATTTTTGAGATAATTTTTATACAATTTTAACTCAAGGAGAACCAAATACTTTTATACAAGCTATGTCATCCTTAGATACACTATTTTGGAAAGAAGCCATTAATAGTGAGATTTAATCAATACTTCAAAATAATACTTGGGAGTTGACTAATCTACCTCCTAGGAGTAAAGCTATCGGTTGCAAATGGGTATTTAGAAAGAAATTAAAACCAAATGGAAGCATAGATAAATATAAGGCAAGATTAGTAGCCAAAGGATTTACACAAAAGAAAGAAATAGATTATTTCAACACCTATTCGCCTGTTTCTAGGATTACAACCATTAGAATCTTAATTGCTCTAGCATCCATTTATAATTTAGAAATTCATAAAATGGATGTTACAATTACTTTTCTGAATAGAGATTTAGATGAAGAAATTTATATGGAGCAACCTGATGGTTTTGTGATTAAAGGACAAGAACATAAAGTTTGCAAGTTAGTTAAATCTTTGTATGGACTTAAGCAAGCCCCTAAACAGTGGCGTGAAAAGTTTGGTAATGTAATTCTAGAATATGGTTTTAAGATCAATGAACATGATAGATGTGTATACTTTAAAGAAGATAATAGAGAATGTATTATCTTGTGTTTATATGTTGATGATATCTTATTATTTAGAACAAATTTAGAAATAATTAAAAATGTGAAATCTTATTTTTCTTCAAAATTTGATATGAAAGATTTAGGAGAAACTTATATAATTTTGGGTTTGAAATTAGAGAAAACAACCAAAGGTATTACATTAAATCAATCTGGAATCCTAGAGATGTTAAAAAAATTTGATTATTATAATCTGAAACTTGTTTCAACTCCTTTTGATCCTAGCATGAATTTAAAGAAAATAATGGTGCATCTGTATCTCAACTTAGATATTCTCAAATTATTGAATCACTTCTCTATATTGCTAATAAGACTAGACTGGATATTGCTTATGCCGTTGAGAGATTACGTAGACACACTCATAATCCTAGTAAAGAGCATTGGATTGCTGTGGAAAGGGTTTTTAAATATCTAAGAGAAACTCTAGATTATTCATTTTGCTTTAGTGGTTTTCCTAATGTGGTAGAAGGTTACAACGACGCTAATTGGATAACAGATAGCCTAGATGTTAAGTCAACTATTGAGTGTATATTTATGTTATATCTTGGAGTTCTAAGAAACAAACTGTTATCTCTAGAAGTACAATAGAATCAGAACTTCTAGCCTTAGATACTATATTGCGTTTCTGGTTTAGACCCGACCCGTTGTACATTCGAATCCGGGTTTCATTATCTTATACAGTTGTTCATGTCTTGTTTTTCCTTATCTCTCTTTGAGTTTGGCTTTTGAGTTGTGTTGGTTATGTTTAGAACGGGTTGGTAGCTTGTTTTCAAATGGTTCTTGCCCATAATTTTGTTCCTTCACTCAAGCGACACTTCTTGCGCTCAAGCGTACTTTGTGAACCTCCTATACTTTTGTCGGTCAGCACAAATACTGGGAGTTTGTATTCTTCGCTCGAACAAAGCTTCTTGCGCTCGAGCGATGGTTTTTTGTCTGTAAAACTACTGGAAGTTCTTATTCTACACTCGAGCTAGGTTTCTTATGCTCAAACGGTGCAACTTATTGTGTCTAGTCGCTCGAACGACACATCTTGCCCTCGAGCGAACTGTGCGTATATCAGTTCGTAAAAACACTTTTCTGAGTCACTTTTTCACCTCTCTCTCTCTCTCTCTAAACATTTCAAAACCCTAATATCTCTCACTTTCTCTCTCTCATTTATTTTCCTTAAATACACCTAGATCTGTCGATCTTTTCACCTGTGTGCCTTTGTTAAAAAGGTAGAGCTCGACGAGGGCTTTGTTCTAACCGAAGCAAAGTTCGTTTTTGGCATCTTTGAGTCTCCATCCTTTCTTCAATCATCTTCTAAGCTTGAGGTAGGGATATTTTCCACACATTTTATGAGTTTTAACTTAGTTATTCGTTATTTCTAAACAATATTGAGATTTTTGGAAGATTTGGAACAAACTAGGGTTTTGGGTAAAAATCAAAAGAGGGGTTTTTCAAATGGATCCTTAAAAATTATTTTGATATGGAAGATAATGTTGAGTTGGGAATAAATTGTTGATTTTGAATGTAGGGATTGATTTTTGGGAAGAAAAAATTATTTTGCCCTAAATGCCTCAAGTATTGATTTTATATAAATTATGAGATTGATATTGGAATTGCGAAATTGGATTGATGTTGATGAGGGTGATGGACTTAGATATGTATTATCACTCACCTCTTGAAAATTTGGAGATTTTATCTTTATTGGTAATTGTTTATCTGTTTAGAAATATCTATTTTGGGCTATCGGTGGAGGATAGCTATGAGTGTTGTACAAATTGCATGTGAATTATGAGAATTGAAACTATTTTTCTCATTCATTTGCATTGAGCATTTTCTCACACTTACACATTGGAAATGTTATTGCCTTGAGAAAATGGGTGAATCTAGGAAAGGAATTGTTGTTACATCAAATAAGTTGGCATGTGTGTCCAAGGTAAAGTCCTGAAAACCGCACGTATACATGGGTGCCTATCCCGCAAACGAAATTTTTGTGAAATGACAATAGTAGTGCTTGTATAGCCTACGTTTACATGGGTCCCGGTTTACAGTTTCCTCTAAACAAAATTTCCAGGAAAGGTTGTATTATTTCAAAATTCCCAGAGAGTGATTCACTACCCTATTTTCTATTGTAAAGGAAATGATTTGTGAACCATGATATTAACTTGGCATTGCATGGTTTTGGAAAGAGATGTAACATGTTTTGGCACGAGCATTGCATATTCATTCACCTTATAGCTTTGTTAAGATTCATACACTGTATTGGACTATTTCTACTAGGCTTTGGCTCACCCTATGTGGGAAAAATATTTCAGTTGCTGATTATATGCCTCCGCTAAGGCAATAGCTTGGGAAGACTTGGAGCAAGAGCTTCTTTTGTGTATTTACTGTATTTTCTTTTGTACAAGCCAAGAGCTTTGACTGTATTGGACTTAAGTCCACTTTTGTTGTAACCAAGCATCGTCTTGGAAAGATGTAAGCCTTTAAAACATTTCTTTTTCGTTTAACTTTTATCTTGTCTTTCTATTATATCACTCTTTTGTTAAAGCTTAATTGTAAATCAATGAAAGATAACCACTTTATCATTGTGATCACTTTTGAAGTTAAGTACGGGTTATAGTAATTATTTCGGGGCATTACATACTACATGTACTAAAGCTAAGTGGATTAAAAATTTACTCCTTGATATTCCATTTGTGAAGAATTGTATATCTGGTCTTTCCATACATTGTGACAATAGAGTCGTAATGGAACTTGTGACACAAACACATAGTAATAAAAAGATGAATAGAAATATGCAAGTGAGGTATAAATCTATAAGAAGTTTGGTGAATAAAAATGTAGTATCCTTGAATATTGTGAAATCTAAAAAGAATATCGTTAATCAGTTAACGAAAGGTTTATCTAAGAGTGTAGTCTTAGATTTATCGAGAGGGATAAGTCTAAGCCCATATGGAGTCAACTAAGGAGGTAACCTGACTTCTGTGATTGGAGATCCCATGAAGAAAGTTCAATGGGTAGGAACAATCCTTATAGCATGACTCGTATTCCAGCACTTTAAATAAAGAGACTTTTATTAAATTTATTATTTTTCTATCCTGCTCATCCCTAAGATATTAATGTTGATATAAATGTGATGATTAAGGAAGAGTACTTACTATAAATAAATCTAAGGTGGGCATACTCTCACAAGATAGACATTCATCACTTCTATCTTTGAAGGATTCACCTAAGTGAGAGCGTCGTGAAGCCACGACCGTGGAAATAGGGTTGTTCCCTAAAACTCTCATGAGAATCAAGATTGAGTGCATGGCTGCTAATAGCGTTAACCTGCACTAAAGTTATGTATCATACCATATGTGTAACATGTGGAATTCTGGTAAAAAGGAATTAGTTCAAGACCTGGTTCACTAAGATTCCTTCAGAATAAAGAAGTTAACACTAAGTGAGGTTCAAGTTTGAAAAACACCTACACCCATTGTATGGTTTTAGTGTTGCCCATATTATCATTATTATTTCTGTATTTATTTGTTTTTTTAAAAAGTTTTTGAATCTTGAGGGGGATTGTTGGAGATTTCCTAAAAGCTTCAGAACTTTATTTGTATTTATTATTTATTTATTTATTTATTTATTTATTATTTCTTTCTCAAATAGTCATATTTATTTTTGATTCAAATAGTGTTTGAATTCAAAAGTAAAAAGTATGACTATTCCCAACAGACCTCAAAGAGTCTTTATATACAGGACTCTAACTTAGGAAAATATTAAAAATAAAAAATAAAGAAATACAACATATGTTGTTTTGCTCTCTCTCTCTCTCTCTCTCTCTTTATTGTATTCTCTATATTCTATGTTTCTGGGCAACCGATACAGACTTGGAAAATCCTTCTAGTGCAACTATGCATTGTGTCAAATCCTGTGAGTTTTTTGGGTTGTATCTTAAAGTCATTTGTGATCGTTAAAACCTGCACAGAGAGAGCGAATAACGACTTTAGGACAACGTCTTTGATATGTCTCTCACAATTACACAGGCTGAACAACGTTTTTGACTTGCCTCTTACAATTACACAAACTTTTTTCTGAATCTTCTTCTAATTCTTATTCTATTATACTCTTATATATATATATATATATAATTTTATCAAAATATATAAAACCTATTTTTAGAATTTGTTTTGTTTAATATCATTATTCAGTAAAATTGTTTTAGAGAATCTATTGTCCAATTCCCGCAACAAAATGATAATCTAATAAATTTTAAACTAAGATTCTAATTATATAGCTCAAAATTATAATCAAGTATTAAAAAATTGCTGACTTAAATCTATTCATTTTGCTAACTTTTTCATAATGCTTATGTAAGAAATTATCATTTTAAAAACATTAACTTTTTTTTATTTTCTTACATTTACTTGGCCCCCTTAAACAATGTTTATGGCTTTATCTTTAATTGTATGTACATGTTAAGAGAGTTCAAGATCTAATTTTGTGCCTTAAATTTTGTTAGTTTTGTGAGTGTGTGAAGTGTTGTGTTAGAGTGTTAAGATATGCCTTAAGAGTGTTTTGTAAGGAAAATCAATTAGTAAAGCAGCCTTAGCCCCTCCGCCCCTCTTTCTCTCTCTCTTGACACATTAGATTAAACTGTGCCAGCGCCCAACAATCTCTCTCGTTTTTTATTTTTTTTCTCTCTCACTTCTCTTTTTTTCTCTCTATAACGTTAATAGGCTCATTATAATTAACACACCAACATTTTTTTACTAATTTCTTACACTAATAGACAAGTTAGCACATTCATTTAAAATACTATTGGCTTTTTTGACTTTCGTAGGTTAGAAATGTAATTTGAGCGTGCCAACAACAATCAATAAGTCCTTACAGAGATTAGTAAATACCAACCAATTAGCCAGACAATTGTTTTGAAATTCTTTTTAGCCTCAATGAAGAGGACTTTTACTGGTGGCTTGTTTTTAGAAGAAAATTTAGAAGAACTAATCACAATAGTAAAAGAAAGAGGGAGAGAACAGTGTTAGAAAATAAATTTCATTAAGTAAACAAGCATTTACAATTGTTCCTTCGCACTTCCATAGCTCCGAAGGGAATTACAGACTGACTTAAAACTACTCCTAAGAAACTGAAATTCAGTGCGGGAAAGTAAAGGACTGGAAGGTAAAGAACTAGAAACTAAAGAACTGGCAAAATGTAAGGTAAAATAGACGGGTTTCTGGATCTAGTTTTGGGTTCCGTAAATGTAGCCATTAATGGCTATTTATAGAAGGAAAAAAAAAAAACACTTCCAACAATAACTACCCAATAACCACATAAAACTACCTACTCATCTACTTTCATTCCCACAATGCCACATATCCCTCCATGTCTTTGTAGCGACTCTAATTTTTTCGTAGGTCATTATTTATTTATTATTACTTTATTTTATGTTTGGCTTTATTAATTGTGTGGTTACGTGACAATTTAATGTGATATTTAATTAATTTAATGTGATATTTAATTATATATAATTAATCTAAGTATTTATATATATATAAATAAAAGATATTTTATATATATATGTATATATATGTGTTGATCATTGTAGACGTCCCCGAACGCCCCGGGAGGGTGAGTCCCGTTCTGTTCATTTGGGCTCACTACAGTTCGGACTCTCGAATTGTCACGGTTCTTAATCTGAACCAAAGAGTCCAAATCTGGCAAATCGTTTTGAGAAAACAGATTTTTAGAAAAGAAGTGCCAAACATGGACTGCTTTGCCAGATACAGAGTTGCCATCTAAATATTTTATTTTAGGGGAATTTAGGAAACCCTGACTCGGTGCCAAAGGCCACGTGTCCGTCATCACCAAAGTTGCTTCGGCTCGGGAACTTGGGTACGAAAATGGGAAGGTCAGCTATGAGCACCCCCTCTCGCCCGATCCGAAGATCGGCCTCTATTAACCGTGATATCCGTTTTGAAACGTTATGTGTTCTTATTCCCGGTTATTAGCCTAGAATTACTATGTTATGCGCACAGCAAACAAGTATAGACCAAATTGCCTAAATTGGAACAAAAACATTTCATACTGTTTTGAAAATGGTTTGCTACTCGCAAGTAGGCTACATGTAGGTTTGCGCACCCTCAAAGTGCACTTTAGAAAAAAAATGGTTTTGCCACTATCGAGTGGGCTTAAAACTCACAGTTTTAATGCATTATTCCAATTTAGGTAATTCAACCTCCATCCACAGGCATTCAAGCAGTTATATCACATAAGCAGCTAGCCTCATGGTAATCATGTTGTTTATGGCACACCTCACATGCATGCGGTATGCTCAAAGCATGAATGCTTTACCGAGTACTCCGAGCCAAAACAAAAACTAGTTAGTAATCATATGCATGATCCTAGTTTCATGTTAAGATGGCTAATGCAACACACTGCAAAATGCGACTAAGAATAGGCTCGGGCTAATCTATAATGACATGTGAATGCTACAACTAATCACGTATTCAATTTGGAATTGAAATACAAATGCAGTTAGAATGAATGCGCCCGAGCCGGTGGCATGCAAGACAAATGTATGAATGCACGCATGCATAGCATAAGGTATGCAAATTTAAATATGTCCTAGTCTACCATCATAAGCGGGTAAATAAAAGGGAAGAAAGACGTGGGGTTGGAAGACATACACACACACTCACTCACACTTATTACACAATTGCCCTCGCTCGCAGGATCCGAATAAATAATAGAGATTAACTAATTAACCAGCCGCCTAACTAATTAATTAATTACAAACTTCTATTAATCACAAATTAATATAGAAAACAGTCTAAATATGAAACTAAAGAGACCGCCACAGCCCTTGCTCGGAATACGTGGATGATGCATGCTTGACTCGCCTTGCTCGAAACCGTGCCATGCCATTGTTGCCTCTGTTTACACTACTCTGCTCCTCTGAAAATTGTGGCAACTCCCAAGGTGCACTCTCGGACACTGGGGAGCATCACCGACCAAGTGGGATCACCACCGGCCATGTCCGGATGGTTATCGGCCATTCTGTAATCCATCGCCAACAATGAATGCCGATCGGGCAGTATAGGTGGCCGGCCGGCCAAAGCTTCCTGCAGAACCTGTTTTTGACAGCAGCAGAGGGCAAACAGTGCATGGCAAGGAAATTTCAAAGCAGTGTATGCATGGCCACTCTCCCTATCTAGCAATGGACTCAAGGAGCATGGCCTCGACCCTCGGGCCATCAATTGTGCACTTTTGATGCATGATGGCCTAAGAGGCCAAGTTAGCAACTTTGATGTAAAATGCATGCAACAAACAAATGAGTGCCAATACCCTATCATATTGAGATCAAGGACATCGGCGACCGAGGGATGAGACGTGTTACGTCACCTTGAGTACGAACACTCCTCAATCTTCGTGCTTTGTTTGACACCAAACCAAGCCAATGTAATGCATGTATCAAACATGGCTTCAAGTGTACAAAAGACTAAGTTAATAAAACATGCCAAATGCAATGTAAGCTACTATGAAGTGGCAATATGCCAAGCATGCCAAGTCACAATACAACCTAGTTAGGCAACTAGGCAAAGTGGTAAACATGCAACAATTGCATTGACTACAAGGATGCAACAAACACGCAAATGTAATAGTATACTACAAGAATACAAATGCACGGACTTACACTAGGATGGAGGAACCTCAGCCACCTCCCAAAACAGTGGCCAAAGTTGCACTAAAATGATGATGCCAATCATGCAAAAGAAGCATGCAAAGTAATGAGCCTAAGACTAAGGCATGAAAGGCAGCTTTCAAGGGCACTCACAAGATGACAAACATGGATGCTAGGACTAACATATAAGCTCTGAAAATGTTATGAGGAAGATGCCCAAATCAACCATGTCATGCAAGCAAAGGCATGCAACAATGATCAAACTTGAAGCCAACCAAGAAGGGTCGAACCATGGCCATGTGTAATCAGACCCCGATGACCAAAATGACCTAAAACAGTCCTAGAGGACTCTAAAATAGGGCTGAACATGCATAGATCATGGGTCAAAACACGCCAAGGAATGAAGTCCAAAACATGGGCCATTCAAGGCCGAAAATGGGAGCATTCTCAACACCCCCCCCCCCAATGCAAACACGACATGAATTTTTCAATACAAACGGGAGTTTTAGCATGCAAAAAAAAGGCCCTCAAAACCCACTAAGTGGCAGCCTAATGTTAAACAACAAAGGCATGCCAATGACCATTTTCCAAGGCACAAAAGAACAACCTTTCAAGCCAGAACAGTGATGATCGAATGTTGGGCATACAAGCATGGATTAGGGACTGAAATGGCATATGAAATGACTCCAAATCATCGAAACTACCCACTAAAGCATGCTAGTGACTCAAACACCCAAGCTCACAAGCCAAATACAAAGAGGCTAATACCAAACATGGAAAATGACCGACCAACCAGTACCCACCATGACCTTCAAAGTCATGATAATCATAGACCAAAAAGTCTTCACAAAGTAGGCAAGAACTGCAAGCACGAGGGTCTATAGGCTAGATGCATTTCTCTAGGCAAATGGAGAGTACAAGCAAAGTGATATTAGCATGTAAGGGACCACAAATTCCCGATCAAAAATAGAGGTAAGATATGCCCCAAATACACCCAAAAACCTCTGAAAAATTAGGGCCAAAATACACCAAGCATACATGCCTGACCCTTATGATCCAAACTGAAGCAAAATAAGATGACCAAAGGAGAGGGTGTTCCCTGCCCCCTTTACAAGACCTCAAAACCTTCTTCACAGCACTGGCGAAATCCACTGGATTTCAGTGGTGAGAAGGCCAAGACTCAAAGAGTACCCAAAGCTTAAGAAAGAAAGCACCAAAATGGCAAATACATAGGCCTAAGAGGGGGACGGTCGACCCCAAACCAACAAGAAGGACCTGAATGAAGAAGTCTCAACCTGCAAAGTACAGACTTTTCATGGTTATATCACAAAGCTTAAATCAGCATGCAAAGGGTAGGTCTAACGCAGGCTCACATTAGGTGATGCCGTCTGAATTCGTCTGGTTGGATGCAGTAACTGTTAGTGAAATAAAACGTGCTATGACCAAGGGTAAAAATAGCTGACAGGACTCGGAAATATGACAGGCGCCAATCCAGCACATGCGCAAGAGGGGATACCGTAAGGCCACATTAACGTCACATCGATTATTC
>NW_021025596.1:2189551-2204424 GCF_004153795.1 Camellia sinensis
TGGCTTGTTGCTCTGGCTTAGTTTATGGGGTCAAGCATGCTCATTTCTGGTTGCTGCTCTGTTGTGCTTTAACTCTGCTCTGCTATATATGTACTCTGCTGCTGCTATATGGGATCAAGGAATAGGCTTGAGTCTGCTGCTGCATATTGGCCTTTTTGCAATTGTTGGAATGATGTTTTGGTGTGCTGTATTGGAAGTCTGCTACTGGATTGGAGAAAGTTATTGGAGGCCTGCTGCTTGCCTTCTTCTAATTGTTGGTCTACTGCAGTAGTTATTTTTTAGTTTTGGAGGTTGAAGGATCAGGCTCAAGTCTCAATGGTGGCTGCTGCTATGAGGTTTGGATCAAGTCTAATGGATCAGGCTCGTAGCTGGTGTCTGCTGTGATCTGTGTGAATTCAGACTGAAATGGGGTCATACTTGGTAGTGTGATGCAGCAGTATGTCTTTAGGCGATTTCCTGGTTTGGTTTTATCCATTCAGCGTAGAAGTGCAGGATCTGGGTTATGTAACTTGAGTTGTAGGGCTGCAGTGCATGTCATGGTTCTTCTCTGCTGCAGCTCTGGTGTTGGTGGGCTACTGTCTGGAGGTTAAACAGCAGTTCACTGATCTGGAGCTGCTGTCAATGGTTCAAACTGCTGCTGTAAACTGCAGATTTGTGATGTTAACTACAAATTTAAATCCAAACTGTTGCTGTATGTCTTTTGGTGGTTGCTGCTAAGTAGCATATTTGGTCTGCTGTTTCACCTCTGTGTGCTTGTTTCGGTTGTGTGGCTGTTGGTATCTTGTTCATGGTTTGAAGTTGGCCATGGTGTTTGTGGCTGCATTGTGCTCTTCGTCTGAAGCTTGGCTGTATGGTCTCAAGTTTGTTCATGCTGCTTTGGAGTTTCATCTGGTTGTCTTGTTATGCATTTTTGTGAGGATGGGCTTCGAGTTACATTCTTATTGTTTTCCTTCTGGTTTTGTTTCTCTTCGTTGGTCTCTCACCAGCTAGGAGGTTGGAGCTTTTTTAGCTCCAAGCTCCTCTTTATTGATGTATCATTCACACCTTGTATGTGCTTTTTCATCAATAAATTTTTTTCTTTTGCCGATAAAATAAAAAAATGAATGTCATTACTCTGTTTTTTAATGGTATGTAAAAAATGAATGTCATTACTCTGTTTTTTAATGGTATGTAGTATGGTTTTTTTTTATTTTTTGTGCAATTTTTCTCCGTTTGTGCATTGTTATGAAGTAATCAACTCCCCTTCAAAGTTTCCCACATGGTTGGATAATTCTTTTTCACATATCTTCTGTTTATATATCTCCTATGTGGTTGGTTGCCCTTCCAAGGATTCGTTTATGTAAAGGATGTCATACTTCTTCACACCAGTATATCTGTCATGTACAGATGTTTAGTAGTTTTTATTTAGTATCAAACTCTGCATGTTTAGTGTGTAAAGTCAGTCAGCCAAATATTTCTGAAAATATGTCATCTACAATACACAACTGCCGTAAAACACTTACTTACTGACCGATACACTGGAAACAACCAGGCAGTATGCAACATGACATTGATTGCAGTTTAAATTTTGTGGCACGTTTGCTGTTTAAAATTTGTACTTGCTTGTGCTTGTTCACACGTGGATCAACCACAACATGACATGTGTGAAAGTCAGCGTCAGAGTCCATCAGTTACACATATGAAAGGGGTTTAGTTTAACTGCACGTGAGGGCCCACATGGTGCAGCAGTTAGGAGGATATTGCATGGACTAACTGGGTGGATTGCAGAAACGGTCATCGGCAGACTACAGTGGTTGACCTGAAAACAGGTGGACCCCTGTTGGTGCATTATAGTCATTGCTATTTGTTTGTTCCGTGGGATTTTTTTTGCTTTGTTTTGGACAAAATCATGGCATTCAAAAAAATCGAACAAACATAATTCATGTGGTAAAAGCGAACAAACATTAGTACTTTCAACTTGCATTGTTTGTTGGACAAATATCACATTGCATTGGACAAACATTACTATATTCATTTGGGCAAATATCAAATTGCATTTTTTGTTCTGTACCCATAACATTGGAATTATGTGTATCACATTACGTACAGGCCACGATAAAAGCAAACAAACATTACTACTTTCCTTCGTTTGTTCCAGTCCCAAACATTGGAATTATGTGTACAATCAATACGCGTAGGAAATTAGTATTATCACAGCTGCGACCTAAAAAGTTGTCACGACAAGCTGATGCAGTAATCCAGTTGTGGTTGGGCATCGAAATTACTCCCGTACTGGCAGGCCATGATAAAATCGCTGCCATATTTGTTGTAATTGCAATCAATCACATGCACGAAGGATACTCGCCGATCTTTGTATTGTTCACATCCATAACGAAGTCAAGCACCAACTTCCCACGCACAAAATGATGAAACTATGTACAGAAAGCGAATAACACAAATCAGGTACAGTTATAGTGGTAGGAAATAAACGGATTTATTTTGCAATTGGAAATTAAGCCGTAGAATGTACCTTGTGTGGACCGCTGGGTATATCAGGCCGCTGCATGTACTTGATCACAAACATCCCACAGTCGAAAATACTACAAATGAAATGGAACATTCAGTTTCTCGTAAAATATTAGCAGGTTCGTTAAATGAGTGATTCAGGAGTCAAGTCAATGTGACGCAGGATTTGTGGATTACTTGTCTAGCTGTTGTAATGGCCTTTGTACTAACATGCGGACGTCAAAGGTACGCACGTGTACAGCATATTCATTTTCAAACTGTAGTTGCAGTAAGTCATGCATTGTTTGAACCTGTTGCAGAATGAGACGGTTAGTTTATGTGCAGGATGTGATAGTGTGGAAGTAGATTTGTGAAATTTAGCACAACATACCAACATTTTTGCCGCGTTCATCTTGTTGGTGTCCAGTGTGGCAGATGCCAATGAGTCAAATAGGTACGCCACACGGTCTACCATATCTATTTTTAGGCACAACCAATGTACTCCTCTATAATTGAAAGGCATGTAAATCTACACACAAACACAAGTGAAGACATTGTTTAGAGGGCATGCGAACATGTACGCACTTTCATATTTACTTTGACATTCATGTAAATGGGATCGACATTCATGTTACCGACGTTCATATTAAATCTACTCGCTTCAATGGGATGGATATTCATATTACCTTCTGACATGCATCAAGCACCCCAGTATATCTGTCATGTCCAAAATATGATTTGATGATATTTTCATGGTTCAAAGGTTGAGTTTTTTTATTTAGTATCAAAGTCTGCATGTTTGGTGTGTAAAGTTCAGTCAGCCAAAGTTTTTTGAAAATATGTCTTCTACAATACACAACCGACCTAAAACACTTACTTACCGACAGATATACTGGAAAGAACCACGCAGTATGCCTCCCGTCTTTGTGTACTTGCCGCTGCCTGTTAGTTTATTGAACCGTGACCAAGTTGATTGGCTGGAACATTGTAACACACGAGGCAACTTGCGAAATAAGGTTTGCAATTTGTGTAAATGTAATACGAAATAACAATGTCCGTACATGGAAATGTCCACCATGCAAATATAGTGGAAATAACATTGTCAGATGCCAGGACTTACCGTGTCGGATAGCCATGCCCCTGGTTTAAGCGTGCGCATGTCACGTCGCGTAGCACATTCGCAAGGCATTTCATGAAGATTCATAGACACGACAATGTCCCTACATTAAACGTATACATGAACCAGTAAGAAGCAACCTACAGCCTAGTACAACTTAAACGTATCTGGCTTAACTCTACAACATAAGATTAGTTTTTTCTGTTGTACAACTATGCCAGATATTCCTGATTCTACTAGGCTCCAATCCAATTAAGATTAGTTTTAAGTTTTGAAAAAACAAAAGTAAAAGGAAAAAGTTTTACATATTACAACTTATGACATGTCCAATAGTATTTGCTAAAATAATATGTGAAAATTGAAATGCTCATTTACAGGTGAGCAAAAAAAAAAAAATACATGTTTTTTACAAACTGGAGCCAACAATATCCCAAAATGATCAAAATGGAAAATGTAAGTAGACTAGAAGAAAATAGCTACGGAAAATTGCACTTCATTATAAGTTTTCAAAAAATTTTGCAAATCATTGATAAACTTTATTAAGTTTCATAATTAAAATTATAAAGTTTTCCAAGAATTTGTAAATATTTTGTGAAAATATCAGTGATTTGTAATTTTTCCAATAGCTACATGTGTGCAGGATAAGACCAACAAAAGAAAGCTTCAGACAGGAAATTTAGCTAGTGATTTTTCCCTAGGCCACTGCATTAAATTCAAAGAAAATCCTACATACGACATGGATAAACCGATCATAAACCCATCAAAATCATACAGAATGAAAAATTAAAGCACTGATAACTACAAAAATCAAATAAACATAGCACGACAAATGAAAATTGTGGAATTCAAACTTATTTCACAAATACTACGGAATAGGTTAATTGCGAGTACTAAACTCATCTGTACCTTTCATTTTTTCTGTCGTCAAGTACAGAGTCAACAACTTTCTGTTCGGTCGCTGATAAAACCTCTCTGTTCTCTAGTGTCATCAAGTCCTTCTATCGATATAAACAATCAAGTAACATCAACTCCTCCTATTAATATAAACAGTTAACTAACTGAACACTGTTCAGAAAAGTAATTTACAACATACATAACACATCCTTATGCATTTAAAATTGGTGAAGCGATGTCTAACCTCTGAACGGAACCGCTTCTCCAACCTGTGCAGTTTGGACAGGACTTTGTCCGAAATCTGTAAGACAATTGTACAACATTTGTTACTGCAAACTTGCACTACAATGACAACTATTAAAATACAACACAAATAATGGTTCAATTATGATCAGTAATGATGTCGGTATCAATTGGTAATGAAACATACGAAAGGTGAAGTGATGTGGTGACTTGGAAATTTTTCTGCAGTAAGTCGAGTACTTATTTTGCTATCGTTGCACGAATGCATATCCCCTACGTCTGTCGCTCCAACACCTCTTCTTCTTCCTCTTCCCTTTTGTGTGCCTGTTACAATTTGCCCTGCTCCCAATGTTTGGGCAAGCTTACTGGCAGAAGGATGCACATTGTCTGTTTCTCCTCGCATTGGTGGCAAGGTTTGCAAATCATCAAAGGAAGATAAACTCTCTTTTGCAACGTTCTTCATGGACAGAAACATGGTAATGTCGTGCGAGTGGAACACAGTAGGTCGATAGCAGGTCCTCCCCAAATGTAGTTACGAAAACACTAAGCACGTAAGTACCTTTGCAGATTTCTTTGCAACTTCTTCGCCCAGTTCCTTGGCACTTGCCTTAGCCATGTCCTGAAACCTCTTCTTCTCATCACAGGGGAGTTCCTTCCACCTTTCCCCAATATCCTTTCGGCTCTGTAAGTGTTACACCAACGTGACGCACATACAGGACAAATAGGAGCTGTAAGTCCAAAATAATTGTCAGCAAAAGTTGTATCACTCGCAATGTGTGCACATTTTCTGGTATTTACATATGTTTGCACATACAAATTACTATTTCGCACACAGTTGAAATAAAAACGGACATGGAATTTTACAAATAATCGGAGTTTATAAGAACATGCAATATGGCTTCTATTTATTGACATGGTGTGTGTCGATTGCGTCATCAATGTTGTTGCTTTCCGCTTTTGTTGGATGAAACTCCACCTAACATAGTTGTCAAATCGGGATTCAAATCATAAATGAAAATGGTAATGCACTGAATCGTTAATCGAGCTCAACTGTGAATCGTAAAGTTTCCGTCTGCTTTCTTAAGTTGCACACAACATATGTGTACACACTTTACATATTAAATATATCTAATAAAAATTAATTACTCCATTCGTCTGAAATGGAAAAAAAATTTGTTGTAAATGATGGTCATCTGGTGTGGATAAAAACTTCACAGTCGATCCTATGTTTACCACTTGACCTTTTCCCATTTAGATAAAACAAAGACAAACTTTCAATTACAAGCTAACTAACAATAACTGAACGACAATGTTTTGACATTTGTACAAGGTTAAAAAACTAAAATCTTCAAGCTTTTCCAAAAATCTGACTTTAGGGCTTAATCAAAATTCATTTCGTGACGGAAGTAGTACATAAAATTGAATTTGTAAGGCTACAATATTGTCCACATGGAAACTTCATGTTTTCCCCCCAAAAGCTCGAGTATTTGAGAGTAAATAGGGAGGGACAAACTGAAAATATTACATACGCTAAGGAATGGGTCACTGCTTGTCACCTAGTCATAGGAACACAAATTCAGTCTGTTACTATTTCCATAGCACAGGTGGGCAATGCTGTCAAATGCGCACGAATGGGTTGATTACCTCATGTTGCTCCAACATTTGCTTCCTTCCCATACGTTGCCGCGTCTCCCGTATTTTGGCATCACCCCAATCATTTAGCCGAGGGATGGAGCGTGTAGTAGCCGACGTACTCTTACAGGGAGGGGTAAAACGATCCAAGTAAAATAGCTGCATTATAAGAGGGAAAAGATATTTAGTATACAGTTTCGAGCAAAATAATCTGTATTTGTTAACAATGCATACAACTTACAACACAATCATATCTATGTGTTTATGTGTCTCGATGGCAGAATCCCCATGCAGCTTTCAGGTTAAACAGATAAGCTCTTTGTGGTTACAGAAAATGTGGCCCGTACAAGTTTATTTGTCATGCTGTTCAATAATAGGTAAGTTTGTATTTCGCAACGACTGCTATTTTATTGAACCATATGCACAGCAATGGATGAAATATGTAATCGGCATGGTACAAACAAACAACGGTCGATTACGTTACCATTAGAAAGAAAACACATCCAGTTGCCTAGCGCTGACCTTTCATCTTATACTTCCGAACACCTTTGACAAGGAATTGCAGTGTCAACTTTGCCCAATTACATGCCCGCATACCGGTCACGTCCTTCACGGCATGAACGAACGACAGGCTCAAAGCGGTCATTGTGGTAGGACACAACATGGCCCCCAACATGTACAGCGCAAACTTCTGCCGAAACTCGTCATCCGCACCATCACTCTCAGTCAGATAAACTCTCAACTGGTTCAAAGGAATGATTCCTTTAACAGCTCCAACCTCTTCATAGATATTGGGATATGCGTCTATTGAACCAGTGAACTGCACGTCATTGCCTTCTGACTGTATACCCAATAAGACATGCACTTCCTTACAGGTGAGCCTCAGGTGACGGCCATGAACACTCAACGAACACGTGTCAGGATCAAAGTTCTGTACCAACCATTGGCACAAGTTGTGATCTATATAGGTACACTTTAACCCGAGGAGGCCATCGAACCCAATATCAATGACTGTCTACTTCTGTGCTTCGTTACACCGGTTCACGATATCAACAATTGCCTTCAACAATATGCGGACTTGCATTTTACTCTGCAATGTTATTAACGTGAACATTAATACAAAAATTTAACCAGCATTGTGTCGATAGCAGGTCCTCCCCAAATGCAATTACAAAAACATTAAGCACGTAAGTACCTTTGCAGCTTTCTTTGCAACTTCTTCGCCCAGTTCCTTGGCACTTGCCTTAGCCATGTCCTGAAACCTCTTCTTCTCATCACAGGGGAGTTCCTTCCACCTTTCCCCAATATCCTTTCGGCTCTGTAAGTGTTACACCAAAGTGACGCACATACAGGACAAATAAGAACTGTAAGTCCAAAATAATTGTTACCACAAGTTGTATCACTCGCAATGTGTGCACATTTTGTGGTATTTACATATGATTGCACATACAAATTACTATTTCGCACACATTTGAAATAAAAATGGACATGGAATTTTACAAATAATCGGAGTTTATAAGAACATGCAATATGGCGTCTATGACTGTTGGAAATCGCTGAATGCGACACAATAGAAGCACATGACTGGTGTGCGCATGGAATAGAAGTTCATACTTTGCTATGACAGCAGTCACGTGTTTCCATCACTGTACTCTACTTACTACATGTCTGCACACTAACCGTATTTGGTCCGGGGTTGTCTGCTTCTCGTCTTTCCTTGAATTGTTGCTGGCTGCAACCACTGTCAATTTCAGCGTAAGTATATGTTAGATATGGATGGATATATATACATTTATGTACACAAATTGCAACCATTGACATTTACGGACCAATTTGTGACACAAACAAATTTGGTCCCAACTACATAATAATGCATCTGTAATGTCTAATTTTTGTTGCTAAAAATATAATAACCACATGATTTCTGTAACAACAATTATAAATGGTCCAAATTATTTTGGCCCTTACTTTTGGTTTCTAAAATCCTAATTTCTTGTGAGTACAAAGTGAAATTTGCATAGGGGCAAACTATGTGTTGAAGATATGTAATGCACAATTGTGCAAAAATACTGTTAGACGTTTATGACGAGAGTGTTCGTACTGTGAGCCGCTTTGAAGGACACGGATCGAACCTGTAAAAAATAAATGGTCCAACTGGCCGCTTTCGATGAAGGGGCTCGGTAATGTCAACCGTTTTGATTCGTGAACCTTTGCCACTTGGGTTCAATGTTTTCCTTTGCCTGTAACAAATATCAGCGTAAATAAAATTTTATTGAAGGCCAAATTACATCGGAGGTATGTACGTTTTGTGCATTCTATCATCTTCGTCGGTTAACTTTAAAGGCAGTCAATCTTGCCTTGTCATTTCCAAAGTTGTGCCATTTTCGTGAAATTGGTAATGTCGTTTTCCGTTGTCACCGAAAATTATTAACTGAAGTGGTTTAGTATTACTCAGTCAATTAGGGATTTCACAAATTCTCTCCGCAAAATACGCGACATGTGCCGTATGTACACATATTCTGCTAAGAAATTGACAGTTTTAATCCATTACACGAAATTCATGGTGCAATTTGAGGCTATTGCAAATGTGTGAAACACAAATCGCACAACCTCCTGATGACAATACATACTGCCACAATATGTCATATACGAACAGACCGTGGAATTCAGTACGTACATGAAACATATCCTTGCAAAACTAACTGTTTCAAATAGTGAACGACATAAACTCACTGTTGCTTCACATCGTCTGACATGTCGCCCATATCCAATTACGATAATTCCTACAAAGAATTTCATGCAAGATTGAAAAGGATGCAGAAAGAACATTACTCCCAAATTGTAACAAAACGAAATTGACTGTTAACAACTTGCAATGAACGGACCATTCAGTCGTACGTACATTGTACGATTGGTACTTTTCGTTTATTGTTCAAGTATGATATGTTGTCGTTAATTTATGCACGTATGGCATGCCACTGTTTTACGAAAATTAATTGCCCATATTTTGTACTCATTTTATAGTATTCACGACTTCAAGCCAGAAACAACCAATATGCACACTTCAAACAGGGTCACATCGGACATTCAACCGAGGAGCACACATACACAACTTACAATCACGCAGAGAAATAAAAAACCGGCTACACTGCTCAACCAAGACCGTTTGTCACTGTGGAACTCCTCAATGGCAATATCAGTTTGTCACCCGTGTACTTTGTATACCTAATCATACGTATGGTTTCAATGACCTAAGGAGGAACAGTTTAATAGTTGAGAAATGGTAATGTCGTGCGAAGGGAACACAGTAGGTCATAATAATAATGTGCTTAATCAAGAAAAAATAGACAGACTCACACATGCCCGATAAAATGGCCAGTGTTACCGTCGGCGAGCTGGCGCAGTCGAAATGGAAAGACAGAGAGAGTGTGTTACTGGAGGTGGACAGCAAAACCGAAATGGAGAGAGAAGGAGGGACAACAAAGTTGCCGAAATTGTATGTGGGAAATGGAAATGAGTTGGTGAGATTAGAAAGGCTACGCCATGTGGTTCATCATGAAAAGTACTGCATCTGTGGCATTTCATGGGCGTTGTCTGCCGACTTTGGTTTTCGTTCCAAATTTGGGAGGGAAACGGAAACGTACGTGACACTACATATTAAGGCCAAGTTTTGCAAGTTGGAAAAAAATTAAAACGTCAAAAAGTTACTCAGAAACTTAAAAAGTTGTCACTATTCACCAAAAGTCAAAAATTACGGCTGCACAATTCCGAATTCTAATTTTCCCTTACACAAACTTTTTAATACAACTTTTTAGTACACATTTTTTCATAAACAGTCAAAAAGTTAACCCAATCATCCATATATTTTTACTAAATTTTTTAGTCCAAAAGAAAAAAATTGCACTTTTTAGTCCAATTGTTTTTCCTCAATTTTTTAATATAAATAAATGTACTTTTTGACTTTTTGTGAAATATGGGTTCCGTTTGGGCTGTGAAATATGACTTTTTAATATATATATGTATATGTATACATATATATGTAATAAACAAATGTGTATAATTAATTTCAGTTTCAAAAAAATTGGAGGCGGCCAAAATTTGTAAACAAGTACAAAAAACCCCAACATTATAAAAACATAAAGTTCAGCGACCGGTACAGATATTGTCATAGTAGACGTCCGGTGTGACTCTTGGTCGGATGTCCGGGAGGGCTTTCTCCGAGCATTTCCCTGCCTCCCCTCCCACGGTAAAAACGGTAGCTACTGTTAACAGGCAATCTAACATTGCACAGTAATTATGGTCAGTAACGTTGCCCTTACCGCTGCACAGAATCAACAAATAAGAAACTTTGTTGCGAAAAATTTAGCAGCTGACAGTAACAAATAAAGTAACATATCCATTGTGGATGTAACTAGAATGTTAGCGATAGAATTATAACAAACTACTTATTCATAGTAATAAGTAGTGGATTACTAATAGTTAATTTTGTTTGTTTTGATAGGAGTTACAATTAGGGTTGTTGCTGTTTGGTAGTGCTTGTTGGCTTCTAAAGGTAAAACTGTTACATGTAAAACGAGGCGTAAATTATTTTCGTTCAGGACTGGACATATCGAACGCATAAGTACAAACAAACTGAGACAGCAACTTAATTACTAAGACCATCTCCAACGCTTCACCAAACCTAGCATCAAATTTGAAATTTGGTGAAAAAAGCACTGTTTGGAGCTCCAACGGTTTCACCAAATTGATATCAAATCAAGAATTCACCAAACATTTCACCAAATCGAGGACAGGCTCCGCATTTAACCAAAACACTGTGCATGACCGTTGGAGGAGACCAACCGGTTGACCAACCGGTCGACCACCAAATGGTTCAAACAGTTCCCAAAAAAGGGTGCAAACAATTAAAAAAAAAAATTTAACTTACCGTGCCTGTTAACCAACCGGTCGACCACTAAAAGGTTCAAACTATTCAAAAAAATTAGTTCAAACAGTTCAAAAAAAAAAATTCCTCTTACTGGTCGACCAACTGGTCGACTAGCCAGTCGACCAACCGGTTGTCCCCGGAGCAGATTTGATAAAAGGTGAATTCAAAAAAATTGGAGGCGGCAAAAATTTGCAAACAAGTACAAAAAACCCCAACATTATAAAAACATAAAGTTCAGCGACCGGTACAGATATTGTCATAGTAAACGTCCGGTGTGACTCTTGGTCGGATGTCCGGGAGGGCTTTCTCCGAGCATTTCCCTGCCTCCCCTCCCACGGTAAAAACGGTAGCTACTGTTAACAGGCAATCTAACATTGCACAGTAATTATGGTCAGTAACGTTGCCCTTACCGCTGCACAGAATCAACAAACAAGAAACTTTGTTGTGAAAAATTTAACAGCTGACAGTAACAAATAAAGTAACATATCCATTGTGGATGTAACTAGAATGTTAGCGATAGAATTATAACAAACTACTTATTCACAGTAATAAGTAGTGGATTACTAATAGTTAATTTTGTTTTCACAGATAGGAGTTACAATTAGGGTTGTTGCTGTTTGGTAGTGCTTGTTGGCTTCTAAAGGTAAAACTGTTACATGCAAAACAAGGCGTAAATTATTTTCGTTCAGGACTGGACATATCGAATGTAGAAGTACAAACAAACTGAGACAGCAACTTAATTACTAAGACCATCTCCAACGCTTCACCAAACCTAGCATCAAATTTGAAATTTGGTGAAAAAAGCACTGTTTGGAGCTCCAACGGTTTCACCAAATTGATATCAAATCAAGAATTCACCAAACATTTCACCAAATCGAGGACAGGCTCCGCATTTAACCAAAACACTGTGCATGACCGTTGGAGGAGACCAACCGGTTGACCAACCGGTCGACCACCAAATGGTTCAAACAGTTCCCAAAAAAGGGTTCAAACAGTTAAAAAAAAAAAAATTTAACTTACCGGTCGACCGGCCGGTCAACCAACCGGTCGACCACTAAAAGGTTCAAACAGTTCAAAAAAAAATTCCTCTTACCGGTCGACCAGTCGGTCGACCAACCGGTTGTCCCCGGAGCAGATTTGATAAAAGGTGAAGCGTTGGAGCCAGTGGTATCAAATTGAAGAAAGTATCATTTTTTCATCAGATTTGATGAAAAAAGAAATTCACCATTGGAGATGCTCTAAGGAAGCCGTGGGGGCCATCAGGGGACCCATTTTGATAATCTGAATCATTATATGTGTACAGTTCGTCGAGTACTACACGCCTATGGAAAATCACATTGATCGAATATTGATAGGTATCTAATCGGAGTAGTTTTCTTTCAACCATTAACTATAACACCATCCCTTATTTTTATACAAAACTAATTTGATCATATAGTTAGCGATATCCGATGAGCATGATTTTTAATAGACATATAGTACTGGATGAGTTGTACACATTGAACAGTTTAGATTGTGAAAACGGGACCTGTGATAAGCTCTCACGGACCGAACAACACTGTCCTGTGTAATTTTGTTGTGCACCCATGTGTAATTTGTACCGGGATAGACCAATCACTGTGTCTTCCATTATTACTTGTAATTTGCATCAAACAATTTATGTTTTTAAATTTTTTAATTTGTGTGTAGCGGTTACTTTTTAGCTTGTTTAGTAAGTTTTTTTACTTTTTGTCTTCTTGAAGACATGCCAAATTAGCACTAAACCATGACAATATTACTTGTAGTCCCATCACTGTCAGTTCCCTGACTACTAATTCCCTCAGTAACAATCCCACCCTTTATAGTTACCAGTACTATTATTGCCATCTCACAATTACATTTGTTGTCGGTTCAATGTTCTCTCGCTACCTGCGTCATGACTAAAGTGGAGACTGGCCTCGTTTGGGAACAGCCTGATTCTTGCAATTTTTGGCTATTTGGGTAACATATGAGTTAGAAAAAACTAGTGGGTTGTTTGGTTTGTTTTTGGGAGAGTTCTTTTTGAAAAAAATTTTGGGGACAGAGTTTACAAATGTTTTTGGTTAGTTTGGTTGTATATTTTGAGTGACAAATTTTTTTTGGGAGTTTGAGATGATTTGATATTTTGGGAGAATTGAGTAGATTGTGTGAGAGAAAAAGGGATTGAGAAGGACAGGGGAGAGAGAAAAAGTGCTTGATTGATGTGTAACAGAGAAATTGATTTTCAAAATTTTTTGAGAAAAATGTCAAACCAAACAATTTGTGGATTTTTTTCCCTAAAACTCATCTGTAAAATTCAAACCAAACATACCCAGTACGTTTGAGACGAATTTTTAGTTTTTTACAAAAAGATGTGCAAAAAGTAGAGACAAAATAAATTTTTTTAATTTTTTGATGTGTTGTTGCCTTTTTCATTTTTTCAGTGAATTTTTGGCTTTTTCACTAAAAATTAAAATAAAGAAATAAAAATTTTCGTTTTCCCGCCCTGTTATACAGGTTATACAGAGTATACACCTCAATCTCACTCTCACTCCCCCTCACTCTTACACTCACTCCTCCTCCATCGAACCCAGCCTGACCGGCGACCACTCCCGACGGTGACCCACTTGTAAACCCAAGCCACCGCTGTAGCCCTCATTTTCTCTGCTTCGCGAACCATAGCTCCACCGCGACCACCATCGGCTGTAGCGAAGGAATTTGTTGACGAGAACGTGGGCTTTCAGGCCATAGATGAACCAGGTTTGACTGTAATTGTTTGGTAGAACCGCTGCCATACGTATTGTAAGAACCAAGTGAAAATGGAAAAACATGAAGGGCGTTTGTTCTTTGTTTGCCACTCCCATCAAAAATATGTTAAGTATGTATTGCAAGATTTGGAATCGCTTTTAGTAGTCATACCATAATATTTTCGTATTCAACTAACTGATTGTCATGCATTAGCATAAGTACTGACTCCCCTCCCTACGTTGCGCTAATTTATTCGAAGTTCCGTGGGATGACGATGATGAAGGATTCGTTCACGTCTAGAACCTATCTTGCAATCATCGACGTTGTGTCTTGTAACATAGATTACACTGAACGCATGAGTTGACGAGGTGCATGATTGAAAATTCCATGGTCGAAGGCTTAAAAGGATAGAAAATTATATTCAAAGCGATGGTATATTTTCATTATTATTTTTCTATCATTTTTGTACTTGATCATGGAAACTATGGTGTACTTTTTGTGTATTTTTGGAGAAAATTGAAATGGGACACATGTTTCGTATGTTGTATTGTACTTCATGATGTAACTAACCGCTTATTGGAGATGAATTTTACTATGATGTACTTATGTAATCTTACTTAATAGCTTTGTGAATGAATTTTAGTATGAGATTGAATGTACAAGAATGAATTTTATAAGTTATTATGACAGTGTAACTTGTAATATTTATTATTGTAGATGAATTTTGTGCAAACTTGGTTGTGCATTGTACAGAGCTTTGTATGGGAATGCTATGTCGGTATGTACTAAGGATTCTGTGGACTGTACATCACTTGTTGTGGATGCTATGTC
>NW_021025596.1:2214750-2232969 GCF_004153795.1 Camellia sinensis
GATAAAGTCTCAACTTGTTCAAAGGAATGACTCCGTTAACAACTCCAACCTCATCGTAGATATTGGGATATGCTTCCAATGACCCAGCCAACTGCACGTCATCGCCTTCACACCGTATTCTCAATAAAACATTAACTGCCTTACGGGTGAGCCTGACTTGACAACCATGAACATTCAATGAACTACTGTCAGGATCGAAGTTCTGTACCAACCATGCGTAGAAGTTGTGATCTATACGTGTACATTTCATCCCCAGGAGGCCAGCAAACCCAATGTCTATGACTGCCTGCTTTTGTGCTTCGTTGAACCGGTTAACTAGCTCAACAATTGACTTCAATGATATGCGGAGTTGCTTTTTACCTTGTACATTTTTTACCCTTAAATTTATACAAAAAAACAACTAACAATGTCAGCAAAGCAGGACCTAGCCAAATGCATTTACGAAAACATGAAGTACGTAATGACCTTTTCAGACTTGGGTGCATATGGTACTACTTTGGCATGTTCCTCGGCGTTCGCCTTAGCCATTTCCACAAACCTCTTTTTCTCATCAGAGGGGAGAGCCTTCCACCTCTCCCCAATCTCCTTTCTACTCTTTAACCAAGAAAGTGTCAGACGTACAAGACAAGTAAGAAGTATGAGTCCAAAATAACTGTAACTACAACTTTATGCCAAACGCAATCCGTGTGCATTGTTGGTAATTAAATAAGATCGCAAATACAAATAACAGTTGCAGGAAAAAGTCAGCGACAAAACGTAGCTGGACTTTTACAATGAATTGAAATTTACAAAAACAACAGGAAGGTGACATTATTACATGCTACAATCCTACAAACGTGAAACAATCACAAGCCCACTACGACCATTCAATACAACGTGTGGATAGCAACCCAGCGATGTGTTTCAATCATAGTGTACTATAGAGAATACAGATTTCGACACTCATCATTTTTCGTCGAGTGTTGTCTGGCCCTTGTATTTCCTTGAATTGTTGCTGGCTACATGCAAGCATGGTGAAGCTTAGAGTGTTGTCTGGCCCTTGCATTTCCTTGAATTGTTGCTGGTTGCATGCAAGCATGGTGAAGCTTATCATCACTAAATCTTAAATATGAAAACATATATATATGCAAGTTTTTATGTCAAGCTGGCCCCAAAATCGGCATAAGACACCTTTCGTACATCCGGGACTGAATCAACACCAATTTAAACATTTTCAGACATGCGGAACGAAACCAATTTCAAACATCACAAACTGAACTTTGACAAGGCGCGTAATTTCAGTACGAAAAATGTAATTCCAGATTGTCAACATGAACAACTAGTACTTGTAACAAATGAATGGTGCAACTGCCCGCTTTCGACAAGAGCCAGCAATAGTGTCAGATATTTGGATATGTTGTTCAGCAATTATCTTCAATCTTTTCCTTCCCTTTCATGAAAGAGCAAATCATACAAATTAGATTGAAGGGAAAATTACAGGGGTGGTGTACACATTTTGTCCGTTGTCTAATTTGGATCGATGCAGTTTAAACTCCCTCAATTCTGACAGTCCATTTTAAATTTCCTAGACATTTTTGGTGAAATTGCTAATGCCGTTTGTGATTTTTAAAACAAATATTGTAATGTCAATTGATTGAGATTATGTAAGTTCAGTAAAGTTATAAGTTGACTACTACAAAAAGTACAGTTGCCACGTATATGCATATTGTTTGATACAAAACAGTTAAGAGTTATAATCAAATGGACGTAATTGAAACAAAAGTTCACAATTGATGATGCAAAGCGGGGCCATTCAAAATTTGTGCAAAACAAATAACATAAACACAAACGTACATGGGCTGCTGTAAGAATTGATCCCGAAAAAAAATCAGTGTATTCCTTGGTGATGGATTTCGTTTGTTTACAAACATATGTACGAAACCAACTGGTAGCAAGTCTTGAAGGAGAAAAGTAACATTGTTGGTGCGAGGTGACCAATATCCATCAGATGCAATGATAACAATTCCTGCAAAGTATTCCAATCAATATTTACAAGAACACAAACAAACGGCTGCAATATGTGGCTGTTAACCGGAAAATTTTACGTAAACAAAAACAACAACACGCACAATTTCCCAACACTTTTACAGATTTTGAAATGGACAAAAGAAAGGACACACATCAAAATTTTGTATTTAGTTCATGAAGCTTACAATTGAAATAATTATGTATACAAGCGATAAATGCATAATTTCCCAAAAATTGAAGACAAATGACTACATTTTGTTTTTCATTTAGTGCTGAAGGAGTACACGCACATACTTTTATGAAGGCCCGACTACAAAGAACAAAGAAGCAACTCATGACAGGGTTAAACAATCTGGACACGATTCTGCTGTCAGTCAAATTGGTGCTTATCCCAGGCACAAAAACCAGATGAAACCCCATCACGTTGAGGGCTTCAATTTCCTACTGAGCAACTTGGTTGCAGAGAATCGAGGTGGCTGCATCCTGGCCCATGCTCCATTACCTTCGGGTGCTCTGACAGTGGGCAGATCAGAGAAGAATACTTTTCTGGGCATACAAGCAAGTTTCTTCAATTGTATGTGACATTGAAACAAGCAAGACTGTTGCTGCCTACCAGCAAATATTTCTAACGTACCCATCCATTCTCATTCTGGACGAAGGTCATACTCCCACAAATGAAAGTACGCATTTCATGAACTCGCTCAATATAGTCCAGACAACCCGCAACTCATGAATGACAGCTACCTTCCTCTTGAAATGTAACTGCTATTCAACAGCATGATGATAACTTTAACAGAAAGGTTACCGCCATTCAAGAGTTGCGTGCAATGACAGGCAAGGCTGTCCATTTCTACGCATGAGATTTTCTTTGTGAATTGCGTGGGCTTGTTGACTTTTCTGAATTTCTTCACGTCAGCCCTATGACAATTCGTGAAGTTGAAGAACTGAACAACTTAGTTAAGAAGTTGAACATCACTTGGGATGGGAGCACACTCTATGTGCACGCATAGTTGAGATCCCTCCTAAAGAGTTCACCTACAGACACGTCAACCACAGAAACAGAGGGCATTGACGATGCCCGGATGGACCACATCTTAGAAAAGTTGGATATTAGAGAAGGACTGAAGGTAAACTTCTTCCTTAATCTGTTAGGCTTGTCCGAATCAAGTGGGGAGAAGGTATTGGTTTTCAGCCATCGTGTTCACCCGCTTAAGTTGTTGGAAAGGATAGCCATGAAAGTGAAGGCTTTAACTCTAGATTCAGAATTGGGTGTGGGGAATGAATAGCTCTCTACAAAATTTGGAAATCGTCATTCTCGTTTCAGCTCTTTTAATTGGCTTTCCTATGTTTTAAGTTGAATACCGTCAACTATGCATGAACTTCAGCACTGAAACAAATAGTTGTTTCCTGTGTTGCACGGACTCCGGTATGGGTGCCGGGTGTGGGTATGTATGTACAAGTCCGACTCATTAAATCTTAACCCTACATTCAATGGTACGCGGTCTGATGAAAAAATATCATATTTTTAATCTAATATGTGACATAAAATTGTACTATATGTAACTTACAGTGTCAAAATGACATTTATAGTAATTTGACAATAATTTGCACATATAATAATTGTGTTATACAATTATATAAGAAGTGTCCGTTGAAAAGTATCCGACACATATCCCATACCCTTGTCCGACTCTCAGGTGTCCGACACAGGTATTTGATCTATTTTGAAGACTCCGTGTAACACAGATTGTTTCTAAACATAAGTTCCGCAATATAAAGCACTGATACTACAAAATGAAAGCAGAATTCAACGGTGTGCTAGCCGTTGTGGAATCAAGATTATGTCATTGTTGTTTATCTAGTTCTTTTTTTGCTTTCTTGGCTACTCTAAAAAAAATTTGTTTTTCCGTGCCAACATTACACAAATTTTTTTTAAAGTCTCTTTCGTTATATATAACCAAACCTCACAAGTTTCGCCATGTAAAATGCAAACACCTTTTATGCTTGTTGCTAACTACTATGATACCTATTTTCAACTTGCAAGCACTGATAGCAAGGGAAGATTCCTATTCGAAAGGGAGAAAATACAAAAATCCGAGTACAGAACAGTTCCTATTAGGTGATTCGGTTAGCAGAGGGAAAAGTTCCTGAATATAGCACAAAAATACGGAAATGGAGTACACAACTGTTTCCTATCGGGTCGATTTCGGTTTGGGTGTGAAGGTATATACGAATGAAAGAAGAACAAACAAGGAGACAGAGAATTGTACCAGCACGAAATAAGAAATACCAACCGGCGCAGACAAACCGAAGTGGGTGCTGCGATTAACCCTTGCGGTTGTGCTCCACCGACAAAAAATCAACCTTAAAAAACAATTTATGCATCTATTTCCCTGGCTAGCCTTCCCAAAGAACTTAAGCTTTGTTCTTTCAAATGATTTTTGCCCTCAAAATATTTCTCTGTAAAACCCTACAGCTACGGGGAAATGGAACAACGGAGAGACGGGGAGAGAGAAAGACAAAACAAGAGAGGGTCCGAAATGGAAGAGAGACGGACGGGCGGAGGGACTACACCTCTTCTGACACTTCGGCCATCTTTGAAATTTATACTTTATCTGACAACTTACAACGTTTTTAATGAAAGTGACATCATTTATAAATTAATTTTCTTCATAAAGTTAATACCTTGGAACTTATATCTTTTTGTAAAAACGAAACATTCAACTTGATTGGTCTTCTTTGGGAACTTATATCTTTTAATAAAAATGAAACATTCAGCTTTTGGTCTTGTTTTGGGAACTTATATCTTTTGTAAAATGAAACATTCGCTTCGATGATTGGTCTTCTTTGAGAACTTATACACTTTGTAAAAACTCACAAAGTTTACACCAATTCCTAAATTTTACACCTTTTCAAAAAATTTACACCTTTTCGTGGAAATATTTACAACTTTTTTGAAAAATTACACATTTTGTGGCAAAACCTTTTTCATAAAATTTACACTTATTATTTGAAGTTACACCTTTAGTGAAAAACAAAACTTACATCTTTTGTAAGGTCATTTACACCTTCATTGGAAAAACATACACCATATTTGAAAATGTTATACCTTTTGTCAAATAATTTCTTTTAACAAACTTTATCAAAAGCATATTTTCCATAAAACGTGTAAATTTTCAAAAAAGGTCTAATTGACTTCACCAAAGATGTAACTCCTATTTACAAGGTGTAAATTTTTTTAAACATTTTGTTTCACAAAAGGAGTACCTTTTTAGAAGAGGTGTAAGTTTTTAAAATAATGAGTAAAGTTTTTAAAAAGGTGTAAGTTTTGCTGGCAGAAAAGGTGTAATATCCCATAAAAAGTGTAAATTATATGGAAAGGTTATTCACAAAAGCAGTAACCATTCAGAAACGGTGTAAGTATTTCCAGAAAAAGGTGTAATCATTCAGAAAAGGTTAATGTTTTTAACAAAAGGGATAAATTTTATGCAAATATTCCTTCCATGAAAGGTGTATATTTTCAAAAACATGTATGTGGTTTTCACAAAAGATGGAAGTTATGTCACAAATGGTGTAACTTCCCATTAAAGGTGTAAATTTTATGGAAAATATAATTCAGATTTCCATAAAAGGTGTAAACATGTTCCGAAAAGATGTAACTTATTTCACAAAAGGTGTAAGTTCTAATGAAAGGTGTATATTTTGTTCCTAAAAATGTTTCACAAACAGAATAACTTCTTATTAAAGGTTTAATTATTTCCACCAAAATGTGTAAACTTTCAGAAAAAATTAAGCTTCTGACAAAAGGTTTTAACCTATATGAAAACATATTTTCCTTACGTATAAATTTTTTCACATAAGAAGTCCGTTTCAGAGAAGACGAGTTTGGGAGGGCTTGGAATAGCGACTCTAAGTCCAAATCCAACCAAGTATGTCAATGTAAAAGAGAACCGTTTGTAATATAAAGCAACGGACAGAGAGAGAGAGAGAGAGAGATAGACTGAGATCAACAGAAACAGAGACCTAGATGGACAGTGATCGACAGAGACAGCCAGATCGAGATCGACAGAGAGGGACCGAAATCGACAGAGATCGATAGAGAAGAAATCCACATGGACACAGACAGACCAAGATCGCTGGAGACAGACCGAGATAGACAGAGAGAGACCGACATCGACAGAGAATAGGCCGACATCGATAGAGAGAGGCCAAGATCGATAGCCAGAGACAAAAAAAAACCTTTGATTTAAGGCGGTGGTGGCCGTGGAAGTGGCGGTGTCAGACGGCAGTGAGCATCGGAGGCCACCGACGCTTGGGTGGTCAGCGGGGGTCACAAACCCTTTGATTTGTTCAGTGGTTGTCCCAATTTGTTTATGAACACTTTGAAGTGTTACTCTTTTTGTGTTTATGAACACTTTGAAATGTTACTCCTTTTGTGGTTATGAACACTTTGAAATGTTACTCCTTTTGTGAAATAATTTTTTCCATACAATTTATACTTTTTGTTGAAATTTACACCTTTTTTGAAAGCCCAACTTAAACCTTTTTCAAAAGTCCCTTACATCTTTTGTGAAAAAAAAAATTCATCAAATTTATATCTTTTGCTAAAATTTACATCATTTCGTGGAAGTGCTTATATCTTTTCTAAAAAGTTACTCATTTTGTGAAACTATTTATCTCGTTAGATTTATACTTTTTTCGAACATACACCTTTTGTGAAAGCCAAACTTAAGCCTTTTTCTGAAGTCAGCTATATCTTTTGTGAAAAAAAAAAAAAATTCATCGAATTTACAGATTTTTCCTAAACTTACACTTTGTCCTGAAAAAACTTACACCGTTGCTGAAAAGTTACTCCTTTTGCGAAAGAATTTTTGTCATAAGATTTATACCTTTTTGAAACTTACACATTTTCTGAAATCCCAACTTAAACCTTTTTCTAAAGTCACTTACATCTTTTGTGAAAAAAAAACATTCATATAATTTATATCTTTTGCTAAAATTTATACTTTTTCGTGGAAGTGCTTATATCTTTTCTGAAAAGTTACTCATTTTGTGAAATTATTTATCTCGTCAGATTTATACTTTTTTTTCGAACATACACCTTTTGTGAAAGCCAAACTTAAGCCTTTTTCTTAAGTCAGTTATATCTTTTGTGAAAAAAAAAAATTCATTGAATTTACAGATTTTGCCTAAACTTACACTTTGCCGTGAAAAAACTTACACCGTTGCTGAAAAGTTACTCCTTTTGCGAAAGAATTTTTGTCATAAGATTTATACCTTTTTTAAACTTACACCTTTTCTGAAAGTCCAACTTAAACCTTTTTCTGAAGTCACTTACATCTTTTGTGGAAAAAAAAAATATTCATATAATTTATATCTTTTGCTAAAATTTACACCTTTTCGTGGAAGTGCTTATATCTTTTCTGAAAAGTTACTTATTTTGTGAAATAATTTTGAAATTATTGTAAGTTCAAAAGGCATAAGTATTATGTGTAAGTTGTCAAAAAATTCAAAAGGCGTAAGTATTATGTGTAAGTTGTAAAAAATTTATGAAATAAAATTTTTCACATATGGTGTAACTTTCAGAAAAGTTATTACTTGTTTTACAAAAGATTTAAGTATTATGTGTAAGTTGTCATTCACCTATGGTGTAACTTTCAGAAAAATATAACTTGTTTTACAAAAGATGTAAGTATTATGTGTAAGTGACAAAATTTTATGAAATAAAAATTTTCACATATGGTGTAACTTTCAGAGAAGGTATAACTTGTTTTACAAAAGATATCAGTATCATGTGTAAGTTGTCATTCACCTATGGTGTAACTTCCAGAAAAGGTATAACTTATTTTACAAAAGATGTAAATTTTTTTACAACTTACACATAATACTTACCCCTTTTGAACTTAGAATAATTTCAAAATCATTTCACAAAATGAGTAACTTTTCGGAAAAGATATAAGCACTTCCACGAAAAGGTGTAAAGTTTAGCAAAAGATATAAATTTTACGAATTTTTTTTCCCACAAAAGATGTAAGTTACTTCAGAAAAAGGTTTAAGTTTGGCTTTCAGAAAAGGTGTAAGTTTCAAAAAGGTATAAATCTTATAACAAAAATTCTTTCGCAAAAAGAGTAACTTTTCAGCAACGGTGTAAGTTTTTTCACGAAAAAGTGTAAGTTTAGGCAAAATCTGTAAATTCAATGAAATTTCATCAATTTTTTTTTCCACAAAAGATACTTCTCACAGGAGTTTTAAGTATTTCAACGAAAAGGTGTAAATTTTAAAAAATAAATTATTTCACAAATGTTTAACCTTCCACAAATAGTGTAAGTGTTTTCACGGAAGATGTAAGTAACTTCGCAAAACTTGTAAGTTCCTAAATCCAATCAAACTATATTTGTCTTCTTCAAATAATGGCAATGTGAGAGAGAAGGGCATTTCGGAGGGCTTGGTCTTTTTCTCAGTAGAAGTCCATTTCAGAGAAGACGAGCTTGGGAGGGCTTGGAATAGTGACTCCAAGTCCAAATCCAACGAAGAATGTCAATGTAAAAGAGAACCGTTTTAAATATAGAGCAACGGACAGATAGAGAGAGACAGACTGAGATCAACAGACAGAGACCTAGATGGACAGTGATCGACAGAGACAGCCAGACCAAGATCGACAGAGAGGGACCGAATCGACAGAGACAGCCAGACCGAGATCGACAGAGAGGGACCGAATCGACAGAGATCGACAGAGAAGAGACCACATGGACACAGACAGACCAAGATCGCTGGAGACAGACCGAGAGAGACTGATATCGACAGCCGACATCGACAGAGAGAGACCAAGATCGATAGCCAAAGAGAAAAAAACCTTTGATTTGCGGCGGCGGTGGCCGTGGAGGTGGCGACGGCAGTGAGCACCGGAGGCCACCGATGCTCGGTGGTCAGCAGGGGTCACGAACCCTTTGATTTGTTCAGTGGTTGTCCCAATTTGTTTATGAACACTTTGAAGTGTTACTCCTTTTGTGGTTATGAACACTTTGAAATGTTACTCCTTTTGTGTTTATGAACACTTTGAAATGTTACTCCTTTTGTGTTTATGAACACTTTGAAATGTTACTCCTTTTGTGTTTATGAACACTTTGAAATGTTACTCCTTTTGTGTTTATGAACACTTTGAAATGTTACTCCTTTTGTGTTTATGAACACTTTGAAATGTTACTCCTTTTGTGTTTATGAACACTTTGAAATGTTACTCCTTTTGTGTTTATGAACACTTTGAAATGTTACTCCTTTTGTGTTTATGAACACTTTGAAATGTTACTCCTTTTGTGTTTATGAACACTTTGAAATGTTACTCCTTTTGTGTTTATGAACACTTTGAAATGTTACTCCTTTTGTGTTTATGAACACTTTGAAATGTTACTCCTTTTGTGTTTATGAACACTTTGAAATGTTACTCCTTTTGTGTTTATGAACACTTTGAAATGTTACTCCTTTTGTGTTTATGAACACTTTGAAATGTTACTCCTTTTGTGTTTATGAACACTTTGAAATGTTACTCCTTTTGTGTTTATGAACACTTTGAAATGTTACTCCTTTTGTGTTTATGAACACTTTGAAATGTTACTCCTTTTGTGTTTATGAACACTTTGAAATGTTACTCCTTTTGTGTTGCAAAGTTACTCCTTTTGTGAAAGAATTTTTGTCATAAGATTTATACATTTTCTTGAAACATACACCTTTTGTGAAAGCCAAACTTAAACATTTTTCTCAAGTCACTTATATATTTTGTGAAAAAAAAGTTCATCAAATTTACACATTTTCTAAAACTTACACTTTTTCGTGAAAATACTTACATCGTGGCGGAAAAGTTACTCCTTTTGTGAAAGAATTTTTGTCATAAGATTTATACCTTTTCTTGAAACATACACCTTTTGTGAAAGCCCAACTTAAACCTTTTTCTGAAGTCACTTATATCTTTTGTGAAAAAAAAAAATCGTAAAATTTATATCTTTTGCTAAAATTTATATGGTGTAACTTTTAGAAAAGGTATAGCTTGTTTTACAAAAGATATAAGTATTATGTGTAAGTTGTCATTCACATATGGTGTAACTTTCAGAAAAGGTATGACTTGTTTTAAAAAAGATGTAAGTATTATGTGCAAGTTGTCATTCACGTATGGTGTAACTTTTAGAAAAGTATAACTTGTTTTACAAAAGCTGTAAGTATTATGTGTAAGTTGTCAAAATTTTTTGAAATAAAATTTTTCACATATGGTGTAACTTTCAGAAAAGGTATAACTTTTTTTACAAAAGATATACGTGTTATGTGTAAGTTGTCATTCACATATGGTGTAACTTTCAGAAAAGGTATAACTTGTTTTACAAAAAATGTAAGTATTATGTGTAAGTTGTCAAAATTTTATGAAATAAAATGTTTCACATATGGTGTAACTTTGACAAAAGGTATAACTTGTTTTATAAAAGATGTAAGTATTATGTGTAAGTTGTCAAAAGTTACGCCTTTGGTGAGAAATTTTACAAAAGTTGTAAGTTGTCAGAAAAGTGTAAGAACTTTCACAAAAAAGTGTAAGTTCTCACAAAAGGTGTAAGTTTTTACAAAAGCAGTAAGTTTTCACAAACGGTGTAAATTTTCCAAAAATCCCTTACGCCTTTTTCTGAAATTACTTAGGCCTTTTGTTAAAATTTACGTCTTTTGTGAAAATTTACACATTTTGTGAAATTATTTACACATTTTCTGACAAAATTACACTTTTAGTCATATAATATATTCTTTTATTCATTTACCTATTGGTGACCTGCTAAAGCAGGTCACCAATGTGTTAGTTTTCAAATATTTGGGTATAACTCAATACCCAAAAAGGTGTAAAGGTAACATAGAAAGGTGTAAGTGCCTTGCATACCATATGCAAGGCACACTTAAGAAAAGTCCTGAGTTTTATAATAAAGAAAAATTCTATACTATATACATTTGTTTACAATTTTTGTGACAGTTGGTTATTGAGAGAGTAATTTATAATGAAAAATTGGGCCGAGCCAGGATCCTTTGATTTTTGTTGTGGGCTGAACTAAAAGGCCGGAGTATGGACGTCGAGTAGCTCGGTCCCTTTTTATCTGAGTACCAAATTGGGCAAAGGCGTTGACCGAGCTACCTAATACTATGTCCAAGGGTTGGCCGAGGTGTTTGGTAAGATGGAGAGCCGAGCTAGGTGTAGCTCGGTCGATGCTTCTATTCCATTACTTAGTTGAGCACAAAGCCAAAATAACTTGGTTGACCGCAATGTTAACCGAGGTAAAGGGGTCAGTCGAGGTAAATGTGTCAGCTGAGATAAAGGGGGTGACCATCTCACTTGGCTTGCAGTGATGAAGGTGTTCTAAGGGTAAGCATTATCCTTGGACACGAGACTCCTAGAAGGACTCTGCTATGGAGAGTTAGAGTCCTACTGGGATTGTGCAAACCATCTCACTTGGTTGGTAGTGAGTAGGGTGTATGATTCCTAGGAGGACTCTCATAGGGAGAGTTGGAATCCTACTAGGATTATACCAAGCAGAGTCTATAGAAGCTCATGACCAGACCTTTGTACAGGTATCTCAATTCTTACTCTAGAATACATAGAGCTTATTGTTTATTGTCTAGTTGCTGACTTAGGCATCTGAGGGGTTTTCGGCACACACCCGCCGGTTAGCTCACGCTTGTGTTTTCAGATAGCAAAGCAACATTGTTTAGAGGAGTGCAAACTTGATCAACAGGATCATACGAGAAGATTATTTCGCGCTTGTACAATTGGCGTCGTCTGTGGGAATTACACATAGAACAAAACTTTTTGATCGAGTTTTCCTCTCTAGTTGAAATCAATGGGGCACAACGAAGATTTTTCGCAATCTGCTCTAGATGGGCAAACCTCGGAAGGGGGTGAGAGGTGTGAAGGTATACTTTCTATCCCACCCATGGCGGAATTAGATCCCTAGCGAAGGAATCCGTGGAGAGAAGCGAGAGAAAGACGGGGGCTTAAGTCCACACCGCTCTCAAAGCCTTGACAGACAGAGGTGGAAGATAGACCCTCAAGTTCAAGAAGATCGAGTCAAGGAGCAAGACGAATTGATACGGAGGATGGCGGCAGACATGGAGACAATGAAGCGCCAGATAAAGGGCATAGGGACGACGAAAGAAGATGTGGGCAATAGTAGGGAGCACCCTCGCCATGCAGAAGATCGCGACAGACAAGTCACACCATTGCAAGTTAGAAGTAGAAGCCTCAGGTTGGGTGATACACAATCAAGGACTTCCAGGACTTGTTACTCCAGGTCAGAGACAAAGAGAAGCAGCTATCGGCCCACACATCTACACAAAACGACATTTAGGCACACAAAGTTGCCTAGGTCGGCGGACTGGCGGACAGTGCTTGAAGAAAGGGCTCGAAGGAGAGAAGACACTCAGGCTCGCGACTCCCATAGAGTCTCGGCACTACAGCGGTTAGCTCCTAGAACACATGGGAGGGTCGAGGTTGGGATACCAGCACCACGTCTTGCTTACGAGCCAGCAGACAAAGTGTTAGCAAGGTTGAAGATCTCGCCGTTTGTTCCAGCGATTAAGTATGCACCATTACTCGCAGGTTTCCACCAGCCTAAGTTCACAATCTATGAGGGGAAGTTAGACCCCTACATGCACTTGAGCCATTTTCGCCAAGTTATGGCCATACATCGACGGAACGAAACTCTAATGTGCATCTTGTTTCTGTCAAGCTTAGGCGACTTGGGCTTGACATGGTTTGAAATGTTGCCAGAAGGAAGCATAGCTTCATGGGCACAATTAGTGGGGGCATTTGTGATCAGATTCAGAACAAACACCAAGACGCCAGTGGAGATTGACCAGCTTCTCTCCATAGACATGGGCGAGAAGGAAACATTGAGGTCCTATAATAATCGGTATTGGGAGACTTTTAATCAGATTGGAGATTGCCCCACAAACCTAGCTATCACGCAGTACAAACGAGGTTTGCCGGCTGACAATAAGTTGAGGGATTCAATGACAATGACGCCGCCCCTTACTATGGAGGCCCTAATGGAGAGAGTGCACCAACACATTAGGGTAGAGGAAGATGAGGCGTGCACCAAGGCAGAGTCCAGCGCAATAGGGATACCAGACAAAAAGATTTTTGGCTAGAGTTAACAAGGTTGACAAGTAGGATTGACCGTACAAAAGTCTTTGCCTGACTGGGGGGCAATTGGGAAGGTTGGCAGAATTGGCCAACTCTTTCTAATAAGTCTTTGCCAGACTGGGGGGCAATTGGGAAGGTTGGCAGGTTTGACCAACACTTTCTATTTTTCAGCCGAGATCAGGATCTAGGCTGGAGAAGGTTGGTCGGAATAACCAACACTTTGTTCTCTTCAGCCGAGATCAGGATTTAGGTTGGAGAGGGTTGGCTGGGATAGCCAACACTTAGTTCTCTTCAGCCGGGATTAGGATCTAGGCTGGAGAGGGTTAGCCGGAATAACCAACACTTCGTTCTCTTCAGCCAAGATCAGGATCTAGGCTAGAGAGGGTTGGTCGGAATAACCAACACTTTGTTCTCTTCAGCCGAGATCAGGATTTAGGTTGGAGAGGGTTGGCTGGGATAACCAACACTTAGTTCTCTTCAGCCGGGATTAAGATCTAGGCTGGAGAGGGTTAGCCGGAATAACCAACACTTCGTTCTCTTTAGCCAAGATCAGGATCTAGGCTAGAGAGGGTTGGCTGGAAAAACCAACACTTTGTTCTCTTCAGCCAAGATCAGGATCTAGGCTGAAGAGGGTTGGCAGGAAAAACCAACATTTTGTTCCCTTCAGCTAAGATCAGGATCTAGGCTGAAGAGGGTTGGCAGGAATACCCAACATTTAGCTCTCTTCAGCCGAGATAAGGATCTAGACTGAAAAAAGTTGACAGGTATGACCAACACAAGGTTAACAGATTGCAGGACTCTTCAACCGAGATGGATATCTCGATCATTGAAAAAGAAACACAGTAACTGAGCAAAGAGATCAAAATTTTTTTATTACAAAAGGTAGGACATATAGCCCGGTTACACAGAAAGAACGTCTTCTCATGCGATTACAAACTTGAAGGATATAAATGTTGAAGGCAAAAAAGCGGGGCTGTTCAAATTTTTGGAGGCACATAACGGTTGTAATAGGAGAACGAGGATAATGGGGGCACGCCACGTATCCTGGGAATGACGTGCTGAGCAACTGACAAGACTTGTTGAGACTGAATGAGTTGTGAGACCGAACAACTTCTCTAGTTCGGCGGAGTTGAGCGTTTTTAGCTTGGCTAGAGAAAAGTAATCCCAATCATGCTACGCAGATGGAATTAGGGGGCAATTAAGAGGGTAGTTTATAACGAAAAATTGGGCCGAGCCAGGATCCTTTGATTTCTGTTGTGGGCCGAACTAAAAGGCCGGAGTGTGTTAAGGGGCAATTGAAAGGGTAATTTCTAAACAAATTGGGCCGAGCTAGGACGAGTCTTCTTTGGAAGTTGGGCCGCGCAATGGGCCAAGGAGATATTTTGTATTTCGGCTTTGGGCCGAGGTAGGTACCACAACTGTTGGATGTGTTGCTGGGATTAGGGACCTATCTAGCTTCTGACCGAGATGATGGTAGGGCGATGAGCCGAGCAAGGTGTAGCTCAGCAGGATGCCAACCTGTAGCATGGTCATCACGGCTCGCCCATGTTGAGCACGGAGCCGAGGTATGGGCTTCGAGTAGCTCGGTCCCATGTTGTATGAAAGCTCGGCAGAGATACTTTGGACCGAGCTACCTAAATAAGTGGGCCTGGTGGTGAGCCGAGGTATTGGTGAGAAAGGATGTCGGTCTTGGTATAGCTCGGCCGGGCGCCATCTGCATCATTACCTAAGTGTGTGACCGAGGTAACTTAGCTCGGTGTGGTTGCAGCAGCTTATATAAAAGAGCTAACCATCTCACTTGGTTGGTAGTGAGTAGGAGTATGACTCCTAGGAGGACTCTGCTAAGGAGAGTAGAGTCCTACTGAGATAGTGCAAAACCATCTCACTTGGTTGGTAGTGAGTAGGAGTGTGACTCCTAGGAGGACTCTGCTAAGGAGAGTAGAGTCCTACTAGGATTGTGCAAACCATCTCACTTGGTTAGTAGTGAGCAGGGTGTGTGATTCCTAGAAAGACTCTTATAATGAGAGTTGGAATCCTACTAGGATTCGGCCTGGAAGAATCTATAAAAGCTCATGACCAGACCTATGTACAGGTATCCCAATTCTTACTCTAGAATACACAGAGCTTATTGTCTATTGTCTAGTTGCTGACTTAGGTATCAGAGGGGTTTCCGGCACACACCCGCCGGTTAGCTCACGTTTGTGATTTCAGGTGGCAAAGCAACGTTGTTTGGAGGAGTGCAAACTTGATCAACAGGATCATACGAGAAGATTATTTTCGTGCTCGTACAATTAGAATGAAGGTGAAATGTCATTGAATTAGGTGAAATGGAATGGAATTATATTTTTTAACCTCCACAAAATAATCATTCCATTATAACTTTTTTTTCTTCTCATAAAAACGAACACTATGTTAAAGTAAAAAAAAAAAATTATAATTTAAAAAAAAATTCAAGGGTAAATTACGAATGATTAGACTTCTCTCATGTTCACATAACAACAAAATTGTAATTTTAAACAATTCATATTTGTTTTAAAAAAAATAGACGACAAATATAATTTTAAGAATAACTATCCATTTCGGATCACCGAAATCAGTTCCAAAATAGGCTTAGAAGTCCAAACGTTCTCTCAAGTTGGAGATGCCAATTTGAGAGAAGCCAAACTCAATTACAACGTGGCACCTCGGCTGACACGTCGGCATCACCTTGCCACGTGTTGGTACTCAGAAAATATATCCCCACAACTGCCCCTAGGTTCTATTAACTCAGCATTCTGAGGTGAGGGAACCTACATTGTTCGTTCATCTGTGCCCCTCTGTTTGAGATCAAACTCGCCGACCTCAAAGTTCCCTGTACTTTACTGTCCACTGGTGTCAAGAATCAAGTTTCATGCTTTCCAAGCTGCTTGAAATCGCACCTCCTAGCCGAGGTTCTGGTTCCATTAATTCGTAAACTTCAAGAGTTTTGCAACTGGTACACTCACACTCTCTGGTGAGTTCCCGATTTCCAGTCATCTATTTGACTCCGGCGACTTTCATATCGGCGTTCATTTCACTTGGTAAGTTCATAAACTCTTTTCTTGCTATTAAACTCAATCTTTCATAACTCTTCTGAATCTGTTTACTTGCCATCTGTTGCCCTCTGTTCTCTTCTGTCTTCAAGTTTTTGATTTCTTATTGCTAAAATGCCTGGAACTGTTCTTGTCATATCCGCTTTCTGTTGCTAGCATCATGTCTGGTTCATTACTTTCTTGTTATTCACATACTTACTTAGTGCCTGTGTACTTGGCTTTATTCTTTGAACTTTGTCATCTTCTTGACTCTGTTTTTTCTCTTCTTTTTTTTTTTTGTTGTATTTCCAGATTCTTGCCTTCGTTTCTGTTTTCTGTATAATCTTAGAACCACGTCCCTTCTTGAAATTGTTGACGAGATAATGGTAGAGAAACTCTTCCAGCTGACTGCCAATGTTGAACCACCGTCAACTGTTTGAAGTAGATTAGTCCGACGTTCTTGCCTTAGTCCCTAGTTCTTAGGGTCTTCATCTTTGTACTTTTGTTTTCTTTGCATATATCACCTTTTTTGCTTCTGAAAAATGTCTGTTGTTGGCCGATGTTAACATCCCTTGTTCCTTGATTATCATTCCTTTTTCCACTGTATTTGATAGCCATGTCGGGTAATTGACTCCTCGGATTTACCTGAGCTCCAGAAGTCTGTCTACTTCTTCCTCTATTGCTTTGGAGTGCATCAACGTTGGCCCTCTTGCTCGTTGGATTACAGGTTTGGCCGACCTGTCGACGTTCAATTTGTGGCATGTGACCTCGGGGTCAATGCCAGGCATTTCATAAGGTGTCCAAGCAAATACCTCAATGTTTGCTCTCAAAAAAGCTTCCAATTCCCTTTCTTCTTCTTCGGCTAAGCCCAAACCGAGAAGAAAGAAGCATTCTTCATCCCCCTCCTGGACGAGGATTTTCTTCAGTGCCTCTCCACTCTTCTCGGCTGGCTCCTTGCCGACATCATCTAGGACCTCCATGTCCTCGTTTTCAATCTCTTATCCGTATCTGCCCTCTCTGGTTCTCGATGCTGAGGTGGAATTTTTCATTGCTGCCATGGTGAGCAATCTCTCGTCCTGTAGTCGATCCCTCGCTGACTTCTTCACATCCCATGTTCTTGTTAGGACCGCAGTAGTTGATATGCAATGTTGAGGGAACGGCCCCCATTGTATGCAACCATGGCTTCCCATGAATGATATTGTATGAGCGAGGACGCGTCAATCACCATGATTTCTGTCTTGATCTTCTTCTTAACTGCTCTTGCATATTTCCTATCTTAGATCATTTTGCATGTCTTTCATACTTGCCCTCCTTTGTGCGATCTTCATCGGGGTTATAACCTCGGGATATAATAGCTACAAAACTTTTACTTGGGACAAGATAACTGACTGCAAACTTTTTCATAATTCTAACAGTGTGATAACAATTACTACTCAATGTTAACTTTGCATACTTTTTCTCAAGTTTTTCACAATGTTTAAACGGTGATTTCCGGTCTAGCCTACTTGTAAATAATTGCTAACAATTTCAACAAGGATTAAACATATACTAAGTAACAGGGATCTAACAAGGGATAACAAACAAGTGTTAAAGCAATAGCTATTTGTAAATTTGCTACGAATTTCAACGAGTGTTTAAAACACATACTTAGCTTTTTCCATCAACCTGTAAATTGCTGCAAATTCAGACAGATGATTCATATGTCGGCTAACGTATCTTGTAATTGCTACAAATTTTCAACATAGTGTTAAGCACTTCTTTGGTTTAACCAACTGTTAGATTGTCTTACAAAAGTGTTTAAGCAATACCTCGGGCTTTGCTTCAAACTTGTTAAATTTGCTACGCAATTTAAACAGCAAAGAGAAACAAAGTAATCTGGCTTAACTTCAACTTGTAAATTGCTACAAATTTTAAACAGTGAGATAAGGGAACCATCTCAGCTTAACTTTTCAACTTGTAAACTGCTACAAATTTCAACAAGTGAAGGTAAGGAACCTA